>JFFI01001231.1:12586-40323 GCA_001563125.1 Colletotrichum salicis | reverse complement strand
TTTTGAAGTTTCAATTTTCAGACAAGATACCCAAGATGCCTAAACGTCCATCGCGTGGTGGATTCGAGGGCGCAGATGCGTCCCGAAAGAGGCAAAAGGTCGTGCATGAGGCGCCGACTTTCGAAGAGGTTGCTTCTGCACGGCACCTGCAGCAGCTTCTGACCTTTGAGCAGGACCAGAAGCGAGCGCGACATGGTAAGCGCATTCTCTTTCACTGACATACCAGTCAATTGGGGCCCCAATACTGACTTGTATATCTCTCATCCAGGTATCCAATCCCTCAAAGTCTTCCTCGACGGCTTCAATTCCGGCCATGGCGACAACGAAGCACGCTTCGCCCTCCTCAGAGAGTACCTCGAGGCCTCCCGGCCGCGCGACAGCACCGGTGACGACGCCGTCTACCTCTCCGACGTGATGGAAACCTGGTCCTACGGCGCGCAGGTCAACAACGAGGCCATGATGTCCGCCGTGCCCGCCGTCCTGGCCCTTCTCCTTCAGGTCGTCTCGCAGTCTCTCCGGCTCCTTCCCCACGCTCTCGACATCGCGCGCACCTTGCTGCAGGAGCGCCAACTGAAGCTCCTCGCAAAGTGTCTCTCGGCGCCCAAGGGCAGCGGCTACGTCATTTCTCCAACGCTGCGGTTGGTGCGTGAGCTTGTGATGCTGGATGGTGGCACGCTCGCGAGGCGGGTCTTTCGCGCGCGGGACCATACGTTTGCGAGCTTTGCGAGGAACCTGGAGATCCGACACCTTGGCGCGGACGGCGAGAGGGGAGGCGGTGTGGTGGAGGACCCGTCGAAGCCGTCGGTGCGGACGAATGCGATTAAGCTGTTCCTGAGCTGCCTCAAGTTCTTGCCGTCCGAGGGCAAGAAGGAGATGCTGATGCTCAAGGAGGTGTTTTCACACTTGACTTTCTTGATCAAGGACGATCCGCCGTTCTTGATCGTCGAGATGCTGGCTGCGCTGAAGAAGAGCGTGCTGTTGGACGAGAAGCTCCCTCGCGAGGTCAAATTTAGGACGTTCAACACAAAGACTCTGGATCGACTTGCGGGATTGTACACGTATAGACACGATGTTGAGGGAGACGACCAGCCTTTGGTCAGGGAATCTGTTCACGAGTTTCTACTCTATACCTGCACGACACCGGGAGCGGGCGTGCTGTACTCTGGAACGGGGTTGTACCCCAAGGAGCTCGAGGACGAGGCAGCGCAGGATGTCAAGAGCTTGGACGACTACGCCCTCGAGCGTGTCGCGTGGATGGACAAGTACAAGGACGACATCGCCGTCGCAAACTTTGTGCTCTCCGAGTTTATCCACAAGCTGCGTCCGTGGTCGAGTCTGAAGCACAGCGAGCTCATCGTCGCCATCTTCCAGTCGGCACCCGAGTTGGTCGCCAGCTACTTTATCAACAACAAGTCATTCACATTCGAGCCGAAACTGTCCATGACGTGGATCGGATACGCCGCGTTCCTTTTCAACACGGTCAACCTCCCGCTGCCGCCGCACTATGGGCCCACGACGGGCTACCGCCGCGTGCCCCCGCCGACATCTATTCTCCTTGATAACATCCTGCCGCTCCCGCTCAAGCAGCGCGACCTGGTGCGGTGTCTCTCGTCAAAGTCGACCCTGGTCTCATTCTTTGCCGTCCGGATCCTCGTCCTCGCTCTCCAGAAACTCGAGGTCGCGTTGAAGATGCACCGCGAGGCGGCCGAGTCGTCAAAGTCGACCTGGGAGACGGCGAGCCGCAAGCTCATTGACGAGTTTTGCCAAAAGATTCCCGATATGAAGGAGGTGACAAAGTGCTACAAGGCCATGGCGGAGGAGAATGTCCTCCAGCGCGAGGCAGCCAGCAGGTTGCTGCTGCTGTACTACGAGGTCATCCCGCAGGTCGCGCTGCGTGCCAACTTTGACGTCTCGCCGTTCCTGGTCAACTCGCTTACGCGCCTCGATAGCAGGGCGGACGAGCCGCAGAATCAGGCGCTCGCCCTCATGGAGCTGGAGAACTTGATTGCGATTGCTGGATATTCGCCCGGTATGAGGTGGTTCGCCATGACGGAGGGTCTCGCAGCCTCGCCGTTTGTCGCGCTGCTCAAGTTCTACGTCGAGGCTGCCCAGGGACGACCAAAGTTGAAGGAGGTGCTTGAGTCCGTTGCAGTGCAGCACCAGCTTGTGTTGCGAAAGACTGGACTCGTCCCTCTTCTCTGCGCCGCGCGGGAGCTGAAGAAGCGCGGCAAGTTGAGGAACCTGGACCTCATCTGGGAATTTGTCGATAACTGCGCTGGCAGATGCGCCGCCTCGCCCCTGAAGTACGTGGACCTGATGCAGGAGAGCGTGACACAGGGCGAGGATGAAGTCTTTGCTAGCTTGCTCTTGGCTACGATGGTTGAGCAACTGTCTTTTGTTGCCGACAAGGCCACGGACAAGAAGGACCTGGAGCTTCTGTCCAGGTTCCTTACGGTGCTCTTGAGCTGCGCGCAGACCAAGGGAGAGACCAAGGCCGTCATCGGCGCGTTTGCCAAGAAGATGACTGAGGTCTTGGGAGATCGTGCTTCAGCGATTACCCCCAAGACTGACAAGGCTTTGCTCAACGGCGAACCTGGAGATGAGGCTACCGTTGTGGACGACACTGCTTCCAAATCACAAAGGCAAAACTCGAACGTCAATGACGAGGAAATGGACGCGTCTTCGCTAGAGGTTATCCTCGATGTTCCCTACGCACTTGACGACGACAACTCTGCCCTCCTAAAATGGAACTCCAAGTCCGTAGAGGACCTCGTCGACGAGGGCTACGCCGCGGCGCTCATACGCTTGCTCTGGTCCGAGCACGGCAGCATCCGCCAAGAAGCCCTCACCAACATCATGAAGATGGCAGCCAAGTTCAAAGAGTCTAACTACGAAGAAAAGGACCAAATCTGGCTTCTCCTCTCGGAACTGGCAGAATCGTCCCGCCCCCTCATAACCCGCGGCCCCGTCGCCTCGCCCCTCGTCGCCTTCGCCATCGCCTCCCTCGAGGTCCTTAAGAACCCGCTACACTGCCTCTACGCAAAGGTGAACAGCTTCCTCACCCGCGGCCCCGTGTGGCAGCACAGCAAGGTGCCCCTCGCGCACGATATCTTGCATGGTGCCCCGTCCGAGGACGATCGGTATTACACCGAGGTGAGCTGGCTGCTGGCGTACCTGCTGGACGGACTGCGGACGCCGGCGGACTTGGCCGTGTATCACCAGAAGAAGTGGTTTGAGAAGATTTTCGCGCTGGCTGGGAACCCGTATATGCGGGCGAATCTGCGGACGAGGATTCTGAGGGTTTTGTGGCGGGCGACGTGTATTGAGGGTGGGAGCACGACGCTGGCGACGAGGTTTGGGATTGTGAGTTGGTTGGAGGTGCAAGAGGCCCGGTGTGGTGGTGGTAGTGGTGGTGTTGAAAAGATTGATGCGGATACGAGGGAGACGAGACGGTTGTATCGTGCGCTGAGGAGGCGGGTTTGGGAGACTTGTGATCAGGAGAGGGTTGGGGAATGGAGTCGGAAGGGTGTTCCTTTGGGTTTGGAGGGTTGAAGATGAAGAGGGTTGGAAAAAGTGAAACGGGTGGTGTTGGTTAGTATCACGTAATGTACAAATCGAAAAAGGGGAAAATGGGAGTCAGGGCAGGGACATTTAGAATATACTCCTCGTCAATGTGTGTACATACCACAACGTATTTCCCAACTGACTGTCTAGCTGAATTACGGTGATGCTTGATTGTATGTTTTTGATTTCCATCGGGACTTGGTTGGAACTGAGCTCACCTTCTAGGACCGGCTACGTATTGAACGACAAGCAGTCCTGCACTACGAGGAAAGGGGGAACAAGGTCCAGGAAATAAAGCTGTGTAGCATCGTAAGATAAGCAATGGTTATGGATAATTTGTCAAGGGGAGATATGACCGTATACCAACCCGTTGAACATGGCATACCTTCAGAGGCAAACCGTGAGAGGTCATGTTCCATCGCCTACCTTGAGCAATCTGATCTACTCGAATTCACAAGGAAATGAATGTGTTGAGAATCAGGTAACGTTTGAAAACTAGGAGGCCAAGTTTGGAAATCAGGAGTAGAACTGAAATGGATTTGCATCGCAACTTTGAAGAGTCTAGCTGCGGTTCTGTCTTGTCGGTGAGCTGATTTCTGTTTTGATACGTATGTTATATGTAAAAGTAGCTCTAGGGCTGAAACTTGATAGTCAACGGGCTTTCTGGAACATCAACTCTACTTGGCTTATGCTTTAGTCGCCGTAGTCGTTGGCGTCGGGTCACAACCAATAGTAGGTAGTGCTTACATGGCTCAATCTAAGAGAAAGGTGTTAGTTGATCTAGTTTACTCAGTTATTATCTAACCACTGGATTAAAAAAAAGTAGGAATACAATACTACCTTGGTCTATGGAAGTGTTAAGGTGCTTAGCTTGAGACTAACGTCTTGACAACATGTTCCGTGACTGAAACTCTTGTTGGAGCCTATCATATGTGTTATTCGAGTAGACATATAAAATGGAGTGGGTGTCAATACGTAGGTCTATTGTCTATTTCTATAACCTGGTCTATACCGAGATACACGTCCACGCAATACCATAAAGAATCTATCTCATCGTTCCGGGGCAGGCGGCCTGCAGTCCAGCCACTCTTCTTCGCTTCACTACAACTCCTCCTCGCACCGTCTGCACCCACACTCGAACCCCCAATTCCTCTTCAACGTCGAAATCCTCTTCTCCCTCGACCACTTCTTCTCCTCCCCTCCCAAATACGTGATACACATCTCCTCCCCTCTACCAATGTCCCTTGCCGCCCGAAACTCCCACACCCTGCCCTCCCTCTTCTTCTTGACATTCGGCCGGCACGAATGGTTCCAGTAACTCGCCGCAGGCCAGCACCCGTACCCAAACAACTCGGACCCTTCGTCCTCGAGGGACCGGATCCCGAAAGCATTGTGGTTATCGCGCGAGGAGATGAGAAACAAAGATTCGGGCGTGACGAGGGAGAGTAGAGGCAGAGGCAGGACCGCGAGGAGCTGTAGGTATGTGGCGGTGAAGGCGTGCAGGTCGGCCGTGTTGATGTAGGGCGTCGAGTCCACGGCGAGGGAGAGGACGTGTTCCCATCGTTTGGGATGATTGTACAGCGCCACGAGGCTGCCGACGCAAAAGTTCATGACGTCTGGTTCGATGGGCTGCTGGAGGGCTTTTTGGAGGGCTTTGCGGTGTTGCTTTGTGATTGGCACGCCGCCCTTGCTGTCGTCTGTCGACGATTCCGCCGTCCGTAATGTGCGGATCAACTCTGCCTGCCCCTTGGTCGCCTGCCATGCCTGTGTGATCTCCTCCGCCGCGGGTTTTGGTATGGTGATGTCCACCATCTCGTCCCTCGCCTTACCACCACCGCCAGCGTTGTTGTTGTTGTTGTTGTTGTTGTTGCTACCGCCCTTCTTCTTGTTGACCAGCATACTCACCTCGGTCCAAGCCTGGACACCTACCTCGCCGGTCTCCCGCCGCCACGTTTCCCGACAATCACCGGAGCAAAAGGCGAAACCGACAGTCTGGTCACGGATGGGCAGGTCTCGACCGTAGTCGTACGCAAAACACTGCCCGCAGACCTCGCGCCTGTACTCCCGCAGGAGGACTGAGAGCGTGAGGTCGTCGGAGCGCCAGAGTAGGGTGCCGGCGGCAACGTCGCGGGTCGCGAAGACGGCGCGGCCCGCGGTGGGCGTGTCACGGATCTCAAAGAGGGAGGAGACGGGGCAGCCTGAGACGAAGGGCTTGTCAGTCTCAGAAGCCTTGACTGCCAGGGACGAGGGAGCGGACGAGATAGAGGAGGGTCTCGAGAAGCTCGATGCTGGGTAACTCGTCAGTAGAGTTTCCGTGTCGCTGTCGACATGGTTCATGGTGAGCGGTTGCATGTTCATGGTGAGTTGAGTTCTTCGTGTGAGTCGTAGTAGAGGTCAGTTTGTCTGTGGCTTTGAGCTCTGTATGGTGATCTTCTTGTTTTCTTTTCAGAATCGTCTGTCGCTTTGAGCTTAGACAAGTGAGTGCTGGCAAGCAATCAAGGCTCCCCGGAGGAGTTTATGGAGTGATAGCAGGTTGTTGAACCGGACGACGGTGTTCAACTTTGTAAAGAGCGTATACTATTGATGGAATTATGATTTTGAATAATAGCCATGCTGTAGTTTTGTTTTCTGGAGTAGGTAAGTTTCGATGTCAAGGAGGGTTACTATGAGATCGGAAAATAAACAGGGAAAAAACCCCCAAAAAAAAACCCCCCCATGAGGTAGGTGGCAGAGGGGTGAAGCTTTTAAATGTCGTGGGTGGACCCGACCCTTAGACCCCTAGATTGACAAGTTCGGACTAGTGTGAGGCGATTTAATCTAAAGATAAGCAAATGACAGCGAGAACGTGTTGCATGCGGACGGGGGAGAACAAATCTCCTGCCTTTTTCGAGGGTTTTGCTTGGATGAAGATCGAACTACAGTGAGGAACACAAGAGGCGGTGAAGTGGTTATAGTGTAAGTGAACACAAAAAAACAGCTGCAAACTTGCGAGATTATGTGCCTCACAAGAACCACTAATGCCACAACAGACAAGCGAGGATGGATTCTCGTAAAAAGCTTGGGACCAGATGAAGAGGATGAAATAAGATTGGGACTAGGCTCGGAAAGAAGGGTCGAGAGGGAATGAGTTCCAGACAGTCGTGAAACCAAGTTAGTTGTCCCATTTTTGCTGGCCCAACTTCCTGTGAGATGAATTGTGTAGATGCTGATAGGTCGGGTCTTGCTTGGCTCTTGATCGTCGTAAGTTGCCATCTTCTCAGACCAACGCATACCACAGGCAGATTCCAAGAATTGACAGCCTTGATGTAGAGCAGGCCATGGCTTCAATGGGATGAAGGACGTGTTCAAAGTTCCAAGAGGGAGGATGTAACGCTGAGTGTTAAGGTAAGCAGCATTCAGATCTCGGTTAAGCTTCAAG
Source organism: Colletotrichum salicis (assembly GCA_001563125.1). NCBI lineage: Eukaryota > Fungi > Ascomycota > Sordariomycetes > Glomerellales > Glomerellaceae > Colletotrichum > Colletotrichum salicis. Next base: position 33,341 of record JFFI01001231.1, on the reverse strand, counting down.
AAGGAGATGGTGGGGCGGAAGTGTGCGATTTGTTTCCCCATCCCTCAGCAAGGAAGAGGTACGTACCTGCAACTTGGGTAGTCTCCTGGTCCGGGCTTTTTTAAGGTCGAGAATCCTACGGCATGGGCCTTTGCCTTTTGGTGACAGAACATTTAAACAAGTCGGGTAGGTACCTATTCGAGAAACATGGGCATGCCTAGCTACCTTAGGTACATGAGGTATGTAACGAGTGGGGCTTAAGTCACTATTGCTTTAGGGGCCATAAAGAGATGCCGATTGAATGTTCAGTATCCGTACGTTACGTAGCGACTGGTATCGCACTCTGACCGAGCTATTGTGTCTCGATGGGAGGAGTTGCCCAAGGTGAACAAATGGGTTGACCTCAAGTGAGCCCAGGAGCAGGGGTGAGGGGTTGATTGCATTTGCCTCTTTGCCTCGAGATGGCAGGGGCCAGGAGAAGGGAAGCAAAAAGGAGGGGAAAGTAACGTGACGCGGTGAGAACAGGTGAGGGCAGGTACGAGTACGTACCTGAAAACCCCCATTGCCCCTTCCACGTTCTTTATGTGCCTTTCTCTACACCTCAGAGTGCCTTGCTTTACCTTAATACCACACACAGTGAGGTGACTTTGAGGTAGGTAGGCGGTAGGCGCAGGCAGGTGGGGATCCATCCCTCCCTCCCGTCCTCTCCATTGGAGACTCACCTCAGACCGCAGACGGGAGGTGAAGGGTGGGGGCTTGGAAGGTGAGGGACACACGGTGACCCGGCACAGCTGCACTGGCGCTACGTAGGTGCTACGTACTGCGTACAGTGAGAGGGAAGGTGGGGAATGGAGTGCTGGGCTGCTAAGGTAGTAGACCTGGACACCTGGGTAGTGGGCAGTGGGCACCTGAGCACCTCCTCCACCAGGTTTCGTCCCAAGTGTCAAAACCTCCTTTGACCACCTGCACCATCTCTATTCGTACCTACCTACCAACTACCTTACCTTACCTTACCTTACCTTTACACGAGTTCGCTGCCGAAATTCGCCCATCACAATAATCTCTCACTCCGCATCAAATATTGCATCACTCTACACTACCTTACCGTCCAAACACCAAACCATCGTACCTTCTTCGCCTTGCCCGTCTCTGATTGCCAGCCTCGTCGCAACAAGCTACCCAACCACTACCAGCGCTCTCTAGCGCAGCCCGATTGGAGCCTGTCCTACGGATACTCCGTACTCCGTACAGACACTCCCGTCCTGTCCTGTCCCATCTCCTACCATCTTCCATTCTGACTGGGCCATCGACTGCGACCGAGACCGATCGCCGACCGACCGACTGGACTTGACCTTCCTCGACACCACCCACAACCACCACCACTCCCCTCTTCACCCTGTGTAACGTACAAAGAACAATAACATCGACGGCATCGACGAATACAACCTCAACCTTGAGCGCCAAACGCCCCAACACCTACCAGTACCACAATACTGCATCCATCTCCTCTCCAACTGGTGAACCACTCTACCTACGACGACAGCTCCTCCCTTCTTTCTGTCGACCGAATCATCGCCGTCTGCTTATGCAAACATCCCCCTTGCCACACCATCAATAGCCTTCCAACCTGTCATCGGATGCGCCTTGCATCATCCCGCTGCTATGGCACTCCAGTACTCGGCAGAGCTCCTCATTCACCTGCGGGAATCACCACTATGCATCAAACCATCTGCTTTACCGCCCGCTGAAGAATGGATGGGGTATGCCGTCACCAGAATCCTTGGACATAACTCCTCCCTTTTCTAACTCTTTTTCTCAGACCACCTCCCGATAATAATCGAACCCAGACCAACATCGCCAAAACCACTACTGACAGAAGAAGTCACGACAATCCCTTGCTTGATCAGACAAATCGTCGCCCTGGCGTTGACCGCCACGTCTCGCGAAACAGCGCCAGTATGTCTCCACCTCCTTGTCCCCTCATTTCCCTCGCCTCGCCCTTTGAGTACTCGTCTCGTAACTAACCCAAACTTCAATTGCAGATCCCGAAGACATCATTCTCGGACCTCCTCGAACTGCCTTCGCCTCTGCGACTCTGCGCAATGGCAAGCCTTTTGACAATGACAAGGGCCTCAAGGACGCTGACTCGCCTAGCCGCTTCAATTTTCGCAATCGCAACGGTGACACCCCCGAAGGCGACCGCTTCCGCGATTCGAGAAACACGAACTTTGGTCGTCGTCGCGGCGACGGCGATCCGCAAGATCAGGAGGGATGGAGTACAGTGAAGCCGCGCAAGAGCTTCGGCCATGAGGGCGCCGAGCGCTTCCAAGGTCGTATGGGCGCCGGTGGTGGCGACAGGCTCCCCAACGAGCGTCGTCCCCGTGATCGCGAAGACCGCGAGGGCCCAAGAGACCGTACTCACCGCAACTTCGACCATCACGACAAGGAGCATGACCACGAGGAAGCTGAGCCGCGGCCCCGAAATGGCCTTAGTAGGGGCAAGTCGGAACCCTGGTTCAAGAACGATAACAGCGCCGCCGGTAGCAATACCAACAATGCCAGCACTCCTGAGAAGCCTCCATTGACGGCTCGTGAGCGCATTGACCGGGCCAAGAGCTGGAGAGACCGAAACCGTGAGGCTGAGCCCGTCGAAGAAAAGAGCACTGGCAGGAACTATGAGCGTCGCTGGGAGCGCGGCGAACATAGGCAAGAGCGAGAGCCTGAATGGTTCGACGAACCTGCCGTAGAAAAGGCAGGAGGCCACACGGAGGAGGACTTCAAGAAATTCATGGAAAGCATGAAGGCGAGTCGCAATGGTCCTGCCGAGGACAAAGCGCCAGTTGCCGCAGTCGAGGCTGCAATCAAAGCCGAGCAGCCAGCTGTTGCCTCCGCACCTGCTGTTGAGATTGGCCCCGACCAGTTCTTCCTCAAGTTCGCTTCTGGTGCTGGCTTGGACGTAAGCTCCCCGAGCGAGCCCAAGAGAGAGACTCCTTCCAAGCCCAAGACAGGCGGTGGCAAGTCCTCTCGATTCACGTCATTCTTCAATGCCCCTCAGGATGACCCCAACCAACGGATGAAGACGGAGCCTTCGACGCCAATGGCTGGTCTTCCGTTCGGTGGCCCTGATCTATCTGGACCGGCTCCCGACAATGAGAAGCAAGCTTTCCAAGCTCTGCTCATGAAGCTGCAGCGTTCAAATCTTCAATCAGCCACGCCGCCTGCATCGCAACCATTCCAGGAGCCTCCCCCGCCAGCCCGCGAGCATGCTCCTTCCAGCTCCGTCGCGTCGCCTGAGCCATTCCAGCAGTATGGCGGCGAGCGCAGAGAGGATCCCCGCTCTCGCATGCCGCAAGGATCGATGTCCATGTCAGACATACTTGCCCCGCGTCCGACGATGCCTCACCAGCAGCAGCCGCCTGCTGCTCGTCAAGACCAACTGCTTCAGGAGCTGGTTGGACAGCGCCACCAGGCTTCTAGCCAGGGCTCCGGCCGAATGGAGCCAAGCCAAGGCCGCAACATGAGCAACACCGAGTTCTTGATGAACTTAATGAGAAACCAGCCCGAACCCCCGCGAACGGAGCAGCAGCTCCTCATGCGTATGCCGCAACCTCTGCGGGCCGCTCAGATCCCGCATGCTCAAGACCGCGAGCCCGACTTCCAGCAGGGACATCCGCAAGGACTCCCGCAGGGCGGCCGTGGTTCTCAGCGGCAGATGCGTGGCCAAGGCCCGCCTGGCTTCATGGATGAGGCTTTCCACCACCCCGAGCCAGAAGCGCGCATGCAGCCCACGCAGATTTTGCAACGTCCGCCCCCGCCTCCCGGTTTGGACCAAATGAACCCCAACTGGATCCAGGGCGGCGGTGGCCCCCCCATGCCCCCTCAACAGAGATCCATGGTCCCGCCGCCTGGTCTCGCCGGTGGTCCTGGCCGTAACCACCCGATGGCCGCCATGTTCCCCCCGAACTTCCCTCCTGGAGCCTTCCCTCCTCCCGAGGCCATGGCAGGCCCCCCACCACGCAACATGCCTCCTCCTCCGGGCTTCTTCGGTGGCCCCCCTCCCGGATTTATTCCTCCCCCGGGAATGCCTGGCTTCCCTGGTCCGGCTGGGCCCGATGGTCATGGCTTCCCCTTCGACGGACGTATGCCTCCCGGCGCCGCTCAGGCGTTCCGGAGACAGTAAACTACCCACATTATGGAACTACCATGGGCCTCGCTAGTACAGGCCATACTTCCGTAGCATATCAACTGCTACATCTACCCTGTTTGAGTCTCATCACCAAATCTTCAGATGTGTGTCTCTAAAAAAAGACATGATATGAAACACTATAAACGTAAATGTCGGTATAACGACGTGTTGCTTGTCGGATTTGCTGGACTAGCACCCAACCTCTAATCTTCGAACACCAAGTTTCTCCTCTTATGCGGGGGAAACCCAGTTTATCAGCTTCGCATGGGCTAAACACCGCTTCAGCTACCTCAATGAGGTTTCACGTTTATTCGACGCGTTTCCTTGCCCACGAGCAGAGGGATTCAACAACTAAGCAGACATCTTTGTCTAGGGCTCAGGCTCACAATGAAAGGGTTTCTGTGCCCTTTCAGATGACGAACGGTACTGGGCCGGTGGTGAAATGGAAAACAGAAAACAGGACTGGTGAGTTTCTGAGGCAGGGGGAGGGGAGCTGGGATAGGATATCCCACTATGTTACCTTTAGTCTACCGCGGTGGACACGAATGAAATGAAATGGATGTTGGTTTTCCTGGCTTCCAAAAAGCTGTGCCTACTCTCATGGTGAAATGTAGTGACGTCCATTTCGTGCCTGGGTTGACGATTGTTCGAATGCTACATCATGTTGTTTTATGTTATTGAGAAGAGGCAAGTCTTTCACTCCGGCTAAAAAACATTGTTGCCACACATTCAAAGTCGACTCATATTTGTGAATTTGGGTTCATTTGGTTCCACGATAGATTCTGACTGTATATGTACATGTCCTCAGCAACAGAGCCATCCAAACCAGTCCAGCCATATGCCACCGATCCTTCTTTCCACACCATATGCAGAGTCACCGAGTGGTAAGAAAAAGGGGGAAAAAGCCAAGAACAGGCAGTGTTCCCTCAACACATCTATGGGAATATGATGAAACTAGGTAAACCCTGCCGCCCCTGGAATCAACACCAAGAAACGCCACGCTGGCAACAGAATGTGCAAGAAAAAGGGGGGTAAGCAAAGTGAGGAGAAACGTAAAGGACCCTTCGATTTGAAGAGCCCTCGCTTTTCCCTCCGTTTGGGACTCAATGCTTATCCTTGTCCTTGTGGCTCTTCTTCATACCCAAAAAGTTGCGCTTCTTCTTATCCTTCTCCAGCTTGTGCGGTTTGCCGCCGTCTGACGGGGCGGGCGACGCGCCACCGCCGTTCGCCACGGGTGGCAGAGGTGCGTTGAGGTTCATGTTGCTCATCTGGGCTGTCGGCGGCGCGACAGGACGACCCGGGAGACCACCTGGCGCGGGTGCTCTGCGTGGTCCACCCACCGGTGACGGCGCGCCCGACGGTGCCATGCCGGGGGCAGGACGTTGCGCCATGGGGTTGGGCGGCGGAGCAGGTTTTTCGTAGACCCAAGCCGGGGCACGAGGTGTTGCCCGCTCCATGGGGATGTCAAGCGTGCGCTTGTCTTTGCCCAGGTCGCCCACTTGGCGGACGTAAAGTTGTGGTGTGAGCATGTGGCTAGTCACCAGGAAGATATCCTTGCCTTGGCGGGCGGAAACCTCGTAGCAAGCTCGACTTTCACTGTATGTTGCGCCACCAGCCATGAAAATGATGTTGCGCTGTCGGTTTTCTGGTGGTCGTCGGCCAGATGAGGCCCAATTCGGCCTACCAGCACGCAACGAGCCTTGTTGTGAGGCCATGAGATCCTCGTTGGGATCCGCTGGTGGCTTCACGTAAGGAAACGTTGTTTGATCGAGAGTGCCTTTACAGAGTTCCTCGAGCATCGTCTGCATAGCCGTCTCGAAACGGGACAGTGAATACTCCTCGCTGATCTCTGCCCCTTTGGTGTTCTTCTGGAATAGAGGTGGTTGAGGAGGTCGCACGTCTTTCAGGCCACCCCGAACGGGGTGTCCGCCCAACATCTCGAGGTTGACTATTATTTCCCCATTGCCTTGCGGCAGGCCCGAATGCGCGAGCAAACGGTTGATATCCTCCATCACAACACCATCTCTATACAGCACGTAGAGAATGATCAGGCGCAGTCTGTCGGATGGGGTGATGGCATCGTCATCCAATAGCCTCACAACCTGGTCCAATATGTTTTTAGGCTTCCTGAAGTCTTCATCCAATCCCGTGGCAAGACTCTGCTCCACCGAAGCAATGTCTGGTAGTTTGTGGTCTTGAAATTTGTTCATGGCTTCTTGCGCTAGGCTCAAATGGAGGGAGTACGCCTCCTTCATTTCTGTGAATTGCGGCAAACCAGCCAGCATGTCTCTGATGGCGTTCAAGCTCGTCGTCTGCTGCTCGTCGTTGGTGAAATTAGGGTTAGACTCCAAAAACTTTCGGAAGTCTCCCATGAGTTTATCGATGGTGTCTTTCATGTGTCGGTGTCGATTGTCGACCCAGACCGGATCCTTGTCAGACAGCTCCACGTCCTTCTCCTCTGCTTGTGGCGTGCCTTCGTTCGTGACCATTCGATACGTCACCTTGTCACCATCCTGTATCGGGAGAAGATCGTGGGCCATTGCTTGATATGTGAACTCGTGGACCAGAGGCGCCAAAATATCCATTGATCTGTCCGTGATGATGAGGGTTCCTGCAGGCCGCGACGACTGTGGTGGAAAATTCGGGTTCCATTGCGCATATTCGTCCAGCTCCTCCTGCACGAAGCGAGCTAGATGAGAAGCGAGCACGGCGGCTTCATGGAGAGGGTTCTTCGGTCTGTAGTATCGAACTTTTGGGTACTCACCCAGCGTAACGCATACGCCAGTTATCTAATGTGGTCGTCAGCAAGGTAGGGGCGGTAGCCTGCCACCCGTCTCCTACGTACCTTCTGTGCTAGAATCTTCATGTGCCGCGCCACTAGGCCGTTGCATGCGGGGTGGTACAGGATTGGGAAGCTCCATGGGTCTTTGAACGTGATCAAGTGCGACTCGCGAGGGAAGAAGTCGATCGACAAGGTTTCGAATCCCGCGATGCGTTGCTTGGCCGGCGGGCAGCCGTCAATCATGCGACGAATCCTTGGATCCAAGACACCGGTCCACACCAGGTATGCTTCCTTGTATCTGCGGCGCTCAAAGTCGTTGACGAGGATTTCGACAATATTCTCCTTCGGTGACAGAATATAGATGGCGTCCATTTCAGGGTTCATATCTCGCTTCTGCTCGATTCGCTCGATGTCTGGACTGTGGTCAGGAGTTGAACCGTTGCAAGGAGGAAGCGTGTTCGCAGGACATACTGGCGATGTTGTTGTTGAGGATGTCATCTTCCTTGACAACATTGTCTAGAATTTTCTGGGAGTCTTCGTCGACAACTAGGACTTTCCACTATAGGTGTTGTCATGATTAGCTTGGCTTTTTCGCAGGCAGCCCGTCGGGAATTGGGTAGATCTCACGTCGCCTCGTGTAATGTTCTTGATTGTGTCGATAATGACTGCCCAAACCTGTCAGTGTCGAAAGCGGATCAAGCTGAGAGAGCATCGTGGGCTCTCGGGCTGTGAAGCTGCTCACCATCATGCTGCTCCTGAAGCGTGGAGACACCCATCGTGGCAAGTTGCCGCGTGGGCAGCGGGCAACTTGCAATGCGTCGGGTGAGGAAAGCGGGGTGTTGTCGCTACGAGGCAGAACGTCGTCGGACGGCAACTTTGATCGGGCGACGACGATGGGCGAGTGCGCCTGTGTAGGTTGACGTCCTACAGATAGCGTGGCGGCGGGTTACAGAGAGGCGGACAAGGCTGGAGGAATGCGCGTTGTCGAGCTCTGTGGATCGGGGGCCCAGTCTTTGTGTAATGAGACGTCGGGTGGAATTCGAAAGCCACCTGATATGTATGTTTAGCTGGAAGGTCGGTGGTTTCTTGGGCTTCGTCGTTCTTTTGGTCTGGCCGGGTTTCAAGATGAAAGAAGAACCGGTCGCAGTTGTGGGACTCTCAATGCTCCGAAGACCCAAACCGGAGCTTGGGGGAGGGGGTAGGGAGCAAGGCAAGGTCTGGCAGGGTACGTTCCTCCGCGGTCAGACAGCTTTGTCGTGGTACTGGTGGTGCTGGTAGGTGAGGTGGGTGAGGTGAGTTGGAGGAGTTACGATCGGAAGAGGCAATGTTGGTCGAGATCGCGCAGCACATGTACCGGTAGCTGTATCCGTAAGGTGTCTGCAGTGGTGAACGTGAAGTCTTGTCTGCAGTGCCCGGTCTAAGGTACTATCGTGGACTTGCAAGAAGGAGACAACAATGACCTGATGCGAGTAGAATTCAAAAGGCCGGCTGATTTAAGGTAGTGTAAGGTATGGAAGGCAGAGAGGTCCAGTAGAAGAACGGGAGAGGCAGGTAGGTAGTTCCACGTTCCGTTCCCAGTCCCAGTCCCAGTTCTGGTTCCCATTTCCCGTTCCACTGCGCACCGCACCGCTACTTTCCTCAGGACTCCCGCCCGCGCTTCAAGTTGAGGCCCAGGAGGGGGGGCGGGGCCCGGGCAAGCAGGCCGCAAGTCGTCCCCATTGGAACTGGCCTGACCCCTCGCCCCAAAATGTCCTGGGCTTTGGGTTATACAATGCGAATCCTGGTACGGAGACCGTCTAGTACACTACCTTAGGATAGGTACTTGAAGGTACCTCAGTGTCTGTACCTTCCTGAGTGCCTTAGTGCAGCGGCATTCCCCCACTTTCAGCCCCCAAAAGAGCGACGAATGAGGTCACCGCCTTCCAGGTTCGCACCTGCACCTCACAACGGCGGTGCTTTCTGAAGAAGCGGCGGCACAGCGGGAGATATTCTCGTGGCCTCCCGGTCACAAGGATTATGGTTGTTTGCTCAAGACAATTCCTTGTGCGTTTCAAAGCCAATCTGTTACCCGTCTCTTCGTCAGCTTTATTCCAGTCAATCTCAAGTCACTGGCCTCTGTGATGCTCTTTGTTCTTCATAACAAATGCAAGAGAGGTTGGCAGTATTTCCAACATCTGACAACACTTATATAATAGCATATTTGCATGATTAAAACATAAGACTGTGTATCTGTAAAATGCGACTGAACTCGAGTCAAACGATTGTTGTCCGTCCTTTATGAGTATCTCGTTGTTTCCCCTCTACTTATAAACCGCTTCCCAGGTAACTGTCAATATCCTCGCTGGCGTAAAACATCTCTCGCAGTCTCGCAGCCTTTCTCTTATCTTCATCAGCCTTCTTCCTGCACTGCTTCGCGTCCAGCGTCTGCGGCTTCTTCTTTTCAACCTTGCCCTGCATGCCTTTTGGGATCTTTAGCCCCAGTCCATACTTGTCCTCCTTTGGTCGAGTCTTCAAGGGATACTGCATGCCTTGCTCTTCGGCACCAAGCCCCTTCCGTGAATCGGGGTCCCAGCCATGGGACGAAAGATATGTCAAGCCCATGCGCGACCGATCTAGTGCTGATGGGGGATGTGAGTGTGTGAGGCAGACTTGGTGAGCAATGGAAGACTCGTGCTTTCGTCTACTTGTCGCGGGCTTATTGGCATTGTCGACCTCTCCTACGGCATCGTCCTTATCCACGGGCAACTCGCATACGGCGCATACTTGCCCTGTTGGCGGCTTTTCGGCTTCCGCTTGCTTCTGGTCGCCGAGCACGAGGCTGAGGTAAAAGTCGCCTACGGAAGCGCCACTTTTGGTCTTCTTGACTGCTTGTATCGTGCTCAGGCTTGGGTCTGATGCCTTGACAAACTGGATGGGTTTGCGTTTGATTCCCGCGCCAAAGGGTCGTTGATGATGAAGCGGCACATCGTCTTCTTGTTCATATTCCTCGTCTTCTTCCACCTGGCGCTGCATTTCCGCAGCCCTTGCACAGCAACACTTGCCGACACCTGTTCCTCATCAAAGCCAATAGTGAAGGGAGATTCTCAAGTCGTGGCCACGTCTGCTGGTTTTATGATGTGGTGAGATGAAGGGGTAAAGTAATGGAGAAACGGTTGATAAAGAAGTTCCACTTCCTTAACAGGGGGGGGGGAGGCCAATCCCATTATGTCAGCGAAGGTGCGAGGCAACCACCGTGGCACCGGCGGCCTCAGTCCACTGCAAACTCTGCGATTAGTGCCCCTGAAAGCCAACGCCGCTGGGCTGCCGGCAGAGTGGGACCGCCCCTGTCATCGCAATTCGGAAATCCCCTGGCGGCACATCAGCTTTCCACTTCAAACGCCAACGCCCACACTGGCCGGTCTGCTTCCTCAACGACCTTGTCCACGACGTTGTAACGATTCCGAAATATCCGCCTATACATACTCGAAGCATTGCTGCTCCAGCATGCCCGACAGTCGCTGATAGACACGCCCCCTGCCACTTCACTCCAGTCCCTCGTTCACAATGCCTCTCGACTACTTTGGCTACATCGCCGAAGCCGGCCTCCCGACATACGTGACGGAGAACTGGTGGTTCATAATCAAGACCGTCGCAGCGGCAGCATTCCTCGTCTTTATCAAGCTATGGAGTTCCGGTGCCTCCAACATGGCCGAGCGAGACATGCACGGGAGGATAGTCATGATAACGGGCGGGACGTCGGGCATAGGAGCGGCGACGGTACTAGAACTCGGCAGCCGCGGCGCGCAAATCATCCTCCTCACGCACACGCCCGTGTCGGACCCCTTCCTGGTCGAGTACATTGGCGATGTGCGCGCCCGGACCGGCAACGAGCTCATCTACGCCGAGCACGTCGATCTCTCGTCCCTGCACAGCATCCGAAAGTTTGCGACCAAATGGATCGATAACTCTCCGCCGCGCCGGCTCGACATGATTATCCTCGCCGCCGCCACAATCACCCCGGCGTCGGCTAAGCGCAAGGAGACGGCCGAGGGCATCGAGGAGACGTGGATGGTCAACTACCTCGCCAACTTCCACCTCCTCTCCATCCTCAGCCCCGCCATCAAGGCCCAGCCCTGGGACCGCGACGTGCGCATCATCTTCGCCTCGTGCTCCTCGTACATCGGCTCCCCGTCGCTCAAGCAGCCCCTCGACAAGAAGACGTGGTCGCCCGGCACGGCCTACAAGCGAAGCAAGCTGGCGCTCATGGTCTTTGGCCAGGCCTTCCAGAAGCACCTCGACAACTATAAGCGACCCGACCAGCTGCCCATGAACGCGCGCACCTTATTCGTCGATCCGGGCTTCAGCCGCACGCCAGGCATGCGGCGCTGGCTCTCGCGGGGCTCGCTTGTCGGCCTGTTTGCCTACATCGCCGCCTACCCGCTACCGTGGCTCTTCCTCAAGAGCCCCGAGCAGGGCGCGCAGGCGATTCTTTTTGCGGCCATGGAACCCAGTCTCGTGCGTGCGGGCGCAGGCAAGTTGATCAAGGAGTGCCGGATCGTAGACTTTGCGCGAAGGGAGATTGAGGACGACGAGGTGGCCAAGAAGCTGTGGGAGGACAGCGACAAGCTCATTGAGACGACAGAGAAGGATTCGGCTGCTCTCAGGGCGCTGGAGAAGAGGATGCAAGAAGAAAAGGCCAAGGAGGCCAAGGAGGCGGAGAAGGTGAAGGAGGTGGAGTCTCTGGTCGAGGCTATCAAGAAGGGCAAGGAGTCGCAAAAGGCAAAGGGGAAGAAGAAGTCCAAGAAGGAGACGTCATAAAAGCTTTGGGGGCGTTTGACTGCCATCTACATATAAACTACCTACTTAATGAGAAAGTAAGTGGCTGGTCCAGTCACTTATACGAATGCTAGCTACATGTATATTTCCCAGGAAAGCCAACGTGCCTCGGCTGCAGCACTGCCAACAAGATTTGAAACTCCATCCCGGCCCCCGTCACCCCCCCAAGAAAAACAACAGGAAAGGAAGGGAGTGGAATACTGACCTTTTAATTCACGCTCCTGCCCGGCATCGAACAGCGCGCCCCTCAGTCAACCCAGAATCTCTGACTTCATTGGAGTATTTGTTTATTTTAACCACTACGCCGCGGACACAGCTTGACCCGACCTCGCCGACCTAGACGGGCGCTGCTGTGCTGGTGACAGAAACTAGTTTAGGGTGGTATATATACCCTCTATTGCCTAGGTGAAGGAAGGTGGTGAATTCGGATGAAAAGTTGTGAGAGCTTCAGCCCTCTCAGGGAGGGAATGAACTTCACGAGGGAAGGAAGGGCCTCGGACTCTTTCCACCGTAGCTCCAACAGTCCGGGGGGCCCGCCCCCACCTTTCACCGTCCAAGTGCCGTGGCTCGGGTGCCATTACCCCAAGACTTGGAGCTCGGCGAGCCGGGGGGGTGGGTGTGTGTGTGCTGTAATCTTTCCCCGCAAGGAACCCAGACATGACGACAGAAATCTCACAAACAACATGCTTAATCGAGCTACAAATCAATATTCGCATCTGAAGCATCGGGCGGTTCCTCGAATTTAAAGCTGTAAACACCTCAAATCTTCCGTACATAATGTCCAGTAGCACGGCGGCACCAGGCATGGCGCACCACACCGCAATAGCCGCATCATCACAACCTCGGCATCCCCTACCGCTCCAGAGCGCATGGGAACGGCACCACATCGCTACCGCCGAGACAGTAATGGCACAACAGCAGCAGCAGCAGCACAACTCATCGATCCGGCATCCCGTCTTCTTCACGGAAAAGCTGCGGCGGCCGCCGGTGACTCTGGCGCCTGGCATGGGTCTCAGTCCCGTGGCGCACGGCTACGTCTATCAGGATGGGCGGAGGAGTGTGGCCGAGAGGAACTCTGCGCCGAAGCTGTAAAGAGGAAGGCTAAAGTTGTGAATAACTTTTGGTTCGTCTTTCTAGCTTCTGAATGATGAACAATGTTATCGGAAGCTCGTGAGGTGAGAAGGAGCAATGATGTCAGATTTTGAGGTTGGCGCGATTTATACGGACCTTTGCCGAGGCTGATGGTGTTGTTAGATGCTTTAAGGAAGAGGATACTACCCGGAACCTGGAGATGGCCTGCGCTTGATTTGATGATGGCGAATTCCCTCATGCGACTTTGGACATTTCATCTCTTGGACAAATTTCTTTTGCCATGGCTTTTCGTGCCATGCTGATGGATACTACCTACGTAGGGTAGTCATCCATCCGCTGGCTTAAACTATTGGAGGAAAGGGAGAGCAGTGGGAATGATTATTGGGTTGCCGACTAAGAGCTGTAATCCTCGGTAGTCCGTGGTTTTTGTGTATTCAATGATTGATTGTTGACAGGGAGAATTACTTCGTCATCAATGACCTGTCTAAAATGGCTGGGGTGGTGAGGTGGATAATAGTACCGAAAGTCCAGGCGAAGACAAAGGACTTGAAGGATATGAAGGGATAACAGACAAGGGGAAGGGTGTAATGAAGCTCGAGTGATGCATTGCGTTGGATATCACCAGGTCATTTCTGTTCACCTTGGGACGAAAATGCACATGTCAGAGGGCATCCAGATAAGGTATGACCTTAGTTGGATTAAGAACATCTAGTCATGAAGTGCCTGGGGTCGTTCAACTCTTACGCCGTTTGTTTGTATCGTACAAATGTAAATAATTTTGATTCTATATTGCCCAATATATACTTGGCTTCAGATGGGCGACACGGCGAGCACGTTGAAATCACTCAGGTAAGTAATAAAAAGCATTGCTCATGTCCCCATCATTCATATATCATTGTCGTTCTTAGGTTATCAAGACATGCCGAGTAACTTATGAGAGTGAGGTCACTATGCCCAGCGTCAGGCATTGGCACCCACGAGGGAAGAGTGGAAGTGATTGAATCGATTTACTTGTATTTCGATGTGGTTCCTGAACCCACAAGTGACAGTTTAGGAGATGTGTGGTTGAGTGTAACCCAATCGAGGGTTGTGTTCATAACGAAAATTAAAAGCCTCCGTCGTTTTGTTTCCCAAAAAAAAGTTGCGTTTCCCGTTTCGCCATTCAAGCCAAACCACCATTGCCCAATTTGTCAAGCAGCACTCTACACCATTGAAACACGCGACCTTCATGTGTACACACTCCGTGCCCGCTACACGAAGCCAATTCGAAACCAAACTCTCGAGCCCAACAACAGGTGAAAAGTTGACCTGCTCTTAGTTCTTCACCGCAATCACAATCGCGAGTACGATGAGCACCACGACCAGCGTGAGAAGCGCCATCAGCTTGATGTTCTTCCACCACATCTTCCTCTTCAAACCGCGGCTGCGGACGCGGAACTCGCGCGCACTGCCGCCGAGACGGTCCGTCTTGTCGACGAGCAAATCGATGCGCTCGCCCCTCTCGAGCAAGCCCTCGATATTGCGCGTCATGATGCCCCGGACGTCGTCAATCTCGCGCTGGACGTTGGAGATGGCGTCGTCCTTGCCGCCGCTCGTGGTGCCGTAGTCGACCATGAACTTCCTGAGCTGGCCATTGTAGCTGGCGGCGCCGTAGTTGGGCAGCTCGGCGTAGTCGGTCGTCTCGGCGGGGAACTGCTCGAGGAAGCGGCGTCGGATCTCAAAGAGGAAGCCAAAGGGGATGCGGCGGCCCAGCGAGGCGTCGGCGATGACGAGGAAGGTGAGGCCGCCGGCGGAAGGGTGGTCTGGGTGGTCGGAGGGCGCTTCGGCGATGTAGTGGATGTGGTGCGAGCCGTGTGTGTAGGTCAGCTTCTGGGGGGTGGTGTGCTCGATCTTGGGGAGGATGACGGAGGCGAGGGAGGAGGTTTGCGATACGGCCGATGTGGTGCATTCGCTGAGGATGGTGTTGTTGTGCGCTATGCACGAGCTGTAGGACGGCAGTACGTCAGTTGTGTCTCCAGTAGAGGGTCGGCATTCGAGACGGGAATATCGTGGTAGTCTTCTTACTAGAGCAATGGGGTGATGGGCGTCGACGAAGAAGCCATGATGATAGGTATTGGAGTGCTTGAAGGATCTAAGGAGCCTATCTTGAGATGCCTTTGATTCCTTTTGAATGCGCCGAAGGTGTATAGGCAGCGATATTCGAGATGCGACGGTGGGTTGCGTATGTAGGTAGGTAGGCAGATCGGAAGTCGGCGTGATGGGCGCTGTCGCAGAATGCAGTGTGGAAACCTGGGGACCCGGGGACCTGAATGCGTGATGACGACGAGGACGGTGCAACCGGAGGCGGAGGCGCTAAGCCGGAGTGGGGTGGCCCAGTTTCGTCCCTCAAGGGCGAATCAGGGGTCATGGCGATAAGCATCGAGACCTCTCTCTTATCGGCTCCCAAAATTTCCAAGTCCTTTAATGTCAGTGACCACCATGCTCTCCCACTGACCAGGTGCATGACTGCGACAGTGGATAGCGCGTGCCATTTTGCCATTGACATACCCAAACGGACATACTTCTTGCATGTTGTTAGCCATGGTTTGTTGCACAGAAAGTCACCCACCATGAGATCAGTTCTGCGAGCCACGAAGCTATGCGCGGCGGCAATACGTCCTGCGCCGGGCCATGGCTTTGCAACATCCTCTCCGTTCGCCTACCAGGTACGCAATGGCTTCTCCCTCCCTCTCCGATCTCACGGATATATGCTGACTATTGCACTTGATAGGCGACACATGCGAGGTATTCTACAAAGAAGTATGCACCTCCCGACCGCAAATCAACCAAATACGATGTCTTCAGGACCATGATCCTCACTCAGTTCAACGTCGTCATTGAGAACATGGGACGTTGGTCAGAGACCAACACCGAGTACCGAAACTTTGGCATTCGAAGCGAGTATGGCCTCAACAATGAGATTACCCTCTTCCGCGATACCATACAAAAGGCGATAGGCTTGGCCAACAAGGGTGCAACACTGCGCAAGGAGAACCCGTTGTTCTGGTCCTTACGAAATGCCTTCATCCGTGGCGACGTCAAGGGCCTAACGGCGGAGCTGCGATATTCCTTCCAGAGCTTCATGCTGCGATCGAAACTGACACACTCGACGACGCGGCAGAGGAAGTTGGCCGATTTGCGGTTTCCAATGGAGTGGTTCCCCGCCACACGAGCCATGCAGCGCACTATTCACCTGCACGTCGGACCGACGAACTCTGGAAAGACGTATCGGGCGTTGCAGGCCCTGATGAACTCCAAATCCGGCATCTATGGAGGGCCCCTCCGTCTTCTGGCTCATGAAATTTACTCTCGGTTCCAGGCCGCTGGGAAGCCCTGCGCCATGGTCACGGGCGAGGAGCAGCGCATACCGGACGCGGATAACTACTTCATCAGCTGTACCGTCGAGATGACGCCTCTTAACCGAATGGTTGATGTGGCGGTTATAGACGAGATTCAGATGATTGGCCACGACGAGCGAGGATGGGCGTGGACGCAGGCTTTCCTTGGCGTCATGGCGAAGGAGGTCCATCTCTGTGGCGAAGAACGAGTTGTCGACCTGATCAAGTCCATCTGCTCAAGTATCGGTGACAAGTGCATTGTCCACCGGTATGAAAGGCTGAGTCCGTTGCAGACGATGAAGAAGAGTCTGGGCAACGATCTTTCCAAGCTGGAAAAGGGCGATGCCGTGGTGGCTTTCACGCGGGTTAACCTCCACGGTCTCAAGAACGCGATTGAGGAGGCAACAGGCCGTCGGTGCGCCATTGTCTACGGTTCGCTGCCACCAGAGACTCGAGCGCAGCAAGCAGCTTTATTCAACGATCCCAACAACGATTACGACTTCTTGGTGGCCAGTGATGCCATCGGCATGGGCCTGAACTTGGAGATCAAGCGCGTGATCTTTGAGACGTCGATGAAGCACGACGGTACACAGTATCGTACGCTGACAACATCCGAAATCAAGCAGATTGGTGGCAGAGCAGGGAGATTCAAGACTGCTCGACAAGCAGCCACCAAGGAAGGTGACAACAACAATCAAGTCGAAGAGAAGAAAATGGGTTACGTTACGACGCTTGCCGAGGAAGATTTGCCCGCGATTGCAAAGGGGTTCAACACTGAGACTGCGCCGCTCGAGGCTGCAGGTATCCAGCCCCCGTCACATATAATCGAGCAGTTCGCCGAATACTTCCCTCCTGATACGCCGCTCAGCTTCATCCTCCTGCGACTGCGCGAACTCGCGCCCGTCTCGGAGCGCTTCACGGTCTACGTTCCTGAAATCAACGCCAAGATCGCAGATACCATCCAGGAGTTCCCCATGACGATCCAGGACCGCATCACCGTTCTCCACGCCCCGATTTCGCTTCGGGAGGCTGGGCAGACGGATCTTCTCAAAGCCATTGCCAAGTGTATCTCAACGAGGAGCAACGGCGCCCTGTGCGATATTCAGTCCATCCAGTTGGAGCTACTCGACGCCACACTCGAAGACTTCAACAACCAGGGCAGGCGGTATCTTCACGCCATCGAGTCCCTGCACGCGGCCATCACCCTGTATCTGTGGGTGAGCTACCGCTTCCCCAATGTCTTTACGAGCCAGGCGCTGGCATTCCACGTCAAGGACGCCGTCGAGGAGAAGATTGAGTTCTACCTCGAGACCAACGCCGTCTTCGACCCCGAGGTGCACACCAAGGTCCGCGAGAAGCGACGAAGGGAGGCAAAGACGAAGGAGATGCAGACGGAGCTCGAGGCGGAGCTACGCATGCTCCAAGAGGAGGCAGACGAACGGAGCGCGGAGAAGCTCGCTGCTAGTACGTTTGCTGAGGACGACTCTATCGATGCCGATCAGAGCTCCGTGCCTTCTGAGGATGTTGATCAGAGCTCAGTGGGGCTTGAGGAACCTCTAGTGGTGGACGAGAGAGACTATGAAGCCGGGCTGGAAGAGAAGGAGGAGAAGCGAAAACAGGAGTCTGCCGTCTAGTACGACAATCGTGGGTGGAAGACTGACAAGGAGCTTTGGAAGCTTTGTCGGATGTAAAACAATGTAGGGTTCTAGCTCCATCTAGTTGTATAATAGTCTGTCTGGTGGCACAGGAAAAGCACATCGAAAGGCACGAGGATGTATAGGGGGCCCCAAGGGCCATGTATACTACAACACGGACATCACAAAAGGAGTAGGAACAGGGCATACTCCACATTGCAAGATATAAGATATAAGCTAGAGATTATAAGATGCAGAAACCTCTCACATAGTTCCAAGAGGACTCAAGATTTTGCATGCGGTAAGAGCTCTGGATACAAAATAGTATCGTAATACCTTAGGAAATTGTTTTCACGTCGAGGTCCTCGGTGTCGGTTTACCCCAAGCTCCAAACGAGCACCCCGCATTCTGAAGACTCACCTTGGGCGACCCCTGCTGGTTACCTCACCGACCCCACCAAGTATCCCAGTTACCTATGGAGGGGCAAAAGTGACATGGCAGCTCTACCTTGCTCGTCTTCCACGCAACTCCAACTGCGCCCTTCATCCTACATCACCTTACTACAAACAACCACAAATCTCCCACCAAATCCCTCTCACAGAACCTCAACTGCAAAAACAAACACACACAACCCAGACCCAACACCAACACAGCAAATCCCCACAGTCCTCAAAATGACCGCCACAAACCCCGACCCCTCGGCGGCAGCCCCGGCCTTCATCCCCCTCGAGGCAAACCCAGAACTCATGACCTCCCTCCTCCACAAACTAGGCCTCTCCCCGGCCCTCCAGATCCACGACGTCTACTCCCTCACCGACCCGGACATGCTCTCCTTCGTCCCACGCCCCGCCCTCGCCGTCCTGCTCGTCTTCCCCGTCAGCGCCGCCTACGAGAGCCACCGTCTCGCAGAGGACGCCCTGCTGGACGAGTACAAGGGGAAAGGACCGCAGGAGCCCGTGCTGTGGTTCCGCCAGACGATTCGAAATGCGTGTGGGCTGATGGGGCTGTTGCATGCTGTTGCTAATGGGCCTGCGAGGGAGTATATCCGTACGTCGCCACTACCTCTTTACTAATCTTCTATCCTTTCCCTACCTTTCCGACGCAAGCATAGTATTTTGTGGTGGTTTACTAACCCAAACCAACAAACAGAGAAGCCATCTGACCTCAACACCCTAATCGAAACCGCCGAACCCCTCGAACCCGTCTCCCGCGCCCAACTTCTCGAGAAGACGCCCGCCCTCGCCACGGCGCACCGGGAAGCCGCGTCCCAGGGCGCGACCGAGGCCCCCGAGGCCTCGGACGACGTGGAACTGCACTACGTCTGCTTCGTGCGCGGCGACGACGGCACGCTGTGGGAGCTCGACGGGCGTCGCAAGGGCCCGCTGAACCGGGGCCAGCTCGAGTCCGGGGAGGATGTTTTGAGCGAGAAGGCGCTGACGTGGGGCCCGCGCAAGTTCCTCGAGAGGGAGGGCGCGGATTTGCGGTTTAGTGCTGTTGCGTTGGCTGGGTCTCTTGATTGAGGAGGTGGTGTCAGATGATGAGATGGCATGCATGTTATTTGGCGTTCAGGTTATGGGGGACAAGTTAATCAATATCAATTCAGAAAACTGAGGTGAAGACCCAGGGACACAAGGTTCAGCTTTTTCTGTGTTTAGAGAATGACTAGGGGAATGGCTACTTGTTACATAGGTGCAATTCCACACCCATTTCCACCATCGACTGCCTCACCACAGCCTGTCGGCAAGTCTACTGACTATTTGACTTCCAAAGTTGCGCTGAATCTTGCGACTCTGGTTTCCGCCACAACTGGCCGGTTGTCCTTCTCTCTTCGTCTCTGCGTCTCTCGGAGGGAGTGTTTGTTGGCTCCTGAAGATCAAAGTCGAGCGGGCCGACATCCTCTCGCATGTTTGACTGGTTATCCGCGCCTAAAGTGTTTGTAAAGAACAGCGTTAGCCTCGGGGAAACGATCAAGCGGGAAGATTCACCTGCCTCCCGTTGCAACGACCTCCTTGAACTCGGTCGATGACTTCCTGTGCGCCTGGGTTTCGGCATCAGGTCCACTGGCAAGCACCGCGTCCATATGAATTAACTTGGGAGGGATAAAGTTGAACTCCGTCTTGGACTTTCTGTGAGAACCTGCGAGGTTGCTGTCCGTATCAGGCGCGGCATACGTTCCTACTGCCTCTGATGTACAAGGATACTCAGCTCCAGCGGATGGTGAATCGGTCTCCGAAGCGAGATCCGGCCAGTTTCCCGGCATCAGCTCCCCGTAGTTGTGGTCATTGGGTGTCTCTAGTGCCTGTGCTTGCGAGGCATGGTGATGATCATGAGTCAAGCTGAGGTACTTCGGCTGTGCATTATCTTCTTCGGGCGTGGCGAAAGGTTTATCTGAGGAAGAAGGGGAAGATTCGATGCTGAGAGGGGGGCTCTTTCTGGTATCCTCGATGATGGGGGAGCCGTCGTGCTCGGTGAAGAAGGGTACCTAGCCCTGGTTGGTGTCGGCCTGCTGGGGCTGGTTGGGGTGTTGGGAGTTTGACATTACTTCTGGAGGATACTTGGACGAGAGGAGGATGCTGGCAAGAAGCTGCCTAGGAAGCTTCTCGAAGGTGAAATAGTGTCAGGGGATCGTAGTTGGAGCTACTAAGGGGGTTGGATGACGATAGTCATTGGCTAAGAGGTTGTGTGCAGATGGAGATGGTGTTTTGATGAGGTATGTTTCGTCTGGCCGCAGAGAGGTCTCCCAAGGTGTGTGTGTACCTTCCCATCAAAATTCACTTACATCGTAGAAGGCTCGGGTACATTGCTCCTTCATTAATTGACACTTAGCGAACTATGAAGAAGGTGCCTCTTTCCCCTTGGTGGCATCAGGCACAAGGCTCACTGGCAGGTA
>JFFI01001231.1:0-12519 GCA_001563125.1 Colletotrichum salicis | reverse complement strand
ATTATCAAGCTGACCGTCCAATCACCGCAACGGTTATGTGCTTCACTGACTCTCGAAGCTCCTTAGGCTTACCTGAAATGTCAAATCTTAGCAAATCACTTGGAAATCGACGACGTGCTCTTGAGATCGGCAGCCGGAATCTACGAGCTGTCATAAGACCCCTCGTGTTCGGGCTAGTCACGGATGGAAGGCCCTTTTGACGCTCGTGGAAGCCATCTTGATAAGACTCTGGGGAAAGCCTCAAACCAGTGACTAGTGGTGGTTGATGGTGTGTAGACCTGTACCCAATGGTCTCCTCAAGACTTGCTTCCCCTGAGAAACTCGGAAGCAATCTTTGAAGAATTGGGTATAGTGCGTGTGATGACACCGGCAGCCAGAGATGAGGCGGCGCCACGATTTGTCTGTAGCAGGTGAACCATTCGCAGGATGTCTTGTCTACTCGGGTTCACACCGTATTCGTCGTGCCATGAACAGGGGGTTCGAGGAGTTCATCCGGGTTATTGGGCAGTAAACTCGGATTATCGTATCTGCAATAGCAGTGCCATCGAACAACGTCCGTTTCATCTGGAAGCTTGTTTCCTCTCTTCTTCGCGCAAGGCTTCTGCGCTGGAAATGCCCCCAAGCCCCGAAGGGTCGGACGGTCCGGGGGAACACCACCACCACCATCACCTTGCAGTTTGACGTGCCCGCTCGGACCTCGGGGGCTGCAGCGTCCAACGTTCGGACGTCGAATGGGGAGCACGGGGCACCGTCCGAGCGGCGCCGGGGGCCGATGTGCTTGAATCTGGGAGAGTTGTGCCGGAATGCGGGTATCCCGCCCACAAGAGGAATGGACACACCAGACGGCGTGACGGCGTTCTCGTAGTGTCGCAGGCCTTTCCTCTTCCTGGACCCTTCATTTGTGAACGCGAGGGGTGGTGGAAGATCCTTTCCCCTGAACGGGTTACCCCGCCTGCGTTTGGTGCGGCCGTAAGTCTGGAAATCAGACCATGATTGAGGTTGGTATGGAAAAGCAAGCTGAACGGGTTCCAGTATAACGCTTCTGGAACCACTTCGCTGCATGACGGCAACCTTCGGATTTTGGTTGCATCTTTGAAGTTGCGGCTCACTTAAAAGCGCAGGTCGGTATTGAAAGGCCTTTGATCGTGTTATTTGGAGATAATAGGGAGAGTTAGGATAAAGCTATCCATAGAAACCGCTGTGGTCCACGTGGTGGCCGATCGCCGCTAGAAGGCTAGCCGGATCGTGCGGTATGAAACGCTGAAAGCTTGCCCGTATCTAGCAAACAAACGAGTGGACTCTATGGGTACGAGCTAGACAATTCCCCTGAGTTGAGGCGTTTGCCGTTTACCGGCGTCGGTAAGCAAATAGGTATTAATCAAGGCCTCTAGCTTGTCCTGCTGTTGCGAGAGACGTAACATAGTTATGAGAGGGATATTCGAAGAGCCGGAGAGAGAAGATAGCAAGGGTGTCAAATTCCGCCGTTTGTGCAGCCAAGCAGCAAATTGCGGCATTGCTGTCGGTGATCGCCGTTGCCCACTACAGTGTTCATCGACATGATGCATCCGGCCGCAAAATTGGCAGTGGCTGTTCTCTGTAACATTCTGTGACGCCGCTGAGAAGTTGACGTGTCGATGCTTTGATTCGATGATGACCATACAATCTCATTTCCGGTTGATTCGTGGAAATGATTCTTTGCAGAAGGGAGAAGCAAAGATTGGTGACAGAAAAGAAACAACGCCAGCTGCGAGGCGTCCAGAACATCTACAAAGTACCTAATCCAATACACCTGACTAAGCAGATTGTTTGGCAGGTGTGACGCGGTACCTGACTTCCCGGACTCAGAGCGACGGGTGTGGCTCGCCAACTCTTCCTTGTACCACAGTAAGGGCTTGTTTACAGCTCCGACAGCCGTCACACCAGGCAATGCCGCGATATTCAAGGTACAGTTCGTTCACCACCCAGAATAGAGTCATTCCGGGCCAGCTCGTTCGCCGTTCACTCAGCTGGGACTAGTGAACCTCACACCGCACACCGCACACCGTGCTGAGATGATAGACCCTGCAGTCATTGAGCACCACCGTAGCTAGCGCCGGAGACTCGATGCTTTTCCAGCAAATGTGACGACTTGAGCAACCATTCCCATGAAATCTCGATTGACTCGGTCGTACTCCCTTGCGTTGCCTTATGCTTATTGACCTGCTGGGCTTGCCAGCTTGGAGCAAGTTGACACGGCACACGCCAGCCCCCAAGATTCACAATTGAGTTTCGGATGCGTCATTCCATTTCCATCGAATTGCGGCCAACACATCCGAGGAATACCAGGGACGAATCCCTGAGTGATCTGCTTCCGCCCGCCTTCAATCAGCAGGGGGCGCAGAAAAGATGTCTCGCACACGCGCATCTACACCAGGGGCCGGGGACCCTCACCATGATCAATCCAGGGCCAGGCACAGGCACCACCATGGAAGATATGCAAGCAAGATGGACACAATGCAAGATGCAGGTGGACGACGCTTCAAACAGATGAGCGGAGAAACGTGTCGTCAACATGGTTCGATACGCCCCGTTTGGCGGGACGACGCCTGTTTTGATGCCACTGCCGGTCGACGACTAATACCTCACGAATACCAAGAACAAACACTCATCCGTCTGCGCCGTTGACCACTCGGCTCGGGACTCCAAACGTCGAGCCCACCGTGACAAAGTCTAGTTTTCGAAGACCAGCGGAGCAAAGCCACACGCTACCGCCTGGCGTTGTCCAACAGGAATTCTTTGACTTTGTTCCTCGGACACACTAACACGGCTAGTCTTGAGACCAGTGCTGCCAATAAAAGCAGCTGGCAAATGGGCTTCTTTCCAACCCTCGTCGATTGCTTTTTCTCCGAAGTGGCACTAATCACGACGTCTGACCCCTGAACCCAGGGCCATGTTTTCTTCTTTCCTGGATCGGCAGAGTGACCAGCCTCGCGGAGGCGCATTGTCGTCTTTTGGAACAGATCCATGCTTGTTTGCGGCTTTGCACTTGCAAGTTGCAACAGCTATCAAGATTGGATCTGGAATCTGGTTCAGGATAGCAATCAAGTTCGAGGCCAGGCACAACCTCAATACTGGATACCTTGGCACCGACAGGCCAGCCAAGAACAGCCAATCTATGTTTACACGTCGCCTTGGGCTTTAAGTTTGGCAATCGTGGTGCCCAGTAGAAAGTCGCCCAGGAGCGTGTAAACCCGGGACTTCCATCGACTTGCACTCGAGCCAGACAATCACGACAACGGCCGGAGGTCCTGAGATGCTACCAAGAGCTAGACCATGAAACTGGCTTATAAGCTGTTTCGTGGTGTTCACACCTTTTTTGTCACTTTCGCACGGGCCGCGGTCCATCCCATCCCTCTCCATCCGACCATCTATCCGTCTGCCTACCTGTTTTCGAAACCTTGATGCGCCATTTCGTCCGAGCAACGAGTCTTGTCACCACCACACCACACCGACCAGCCAATTCCCAGCTTCTTTGCCACTCCTGAGCCATTCCTGAAGGCGCTCTCAAGCCTGTTTGCATCCCAGGACAAACAGACGATTCGGGCATGTGGAAATCAGCATCTGATGGAAGCCTTCCCCGCTTTACCGAAGAGAAACATGGAACTTATGGCTATCTTACAACGCTTTCTCGAGTTGTAGTTTCTCCACATCGTCTATCGATGGGAAACTTCGTCTCCTAAGCTGGAAAGAAAGCAGCCACCCGTTCAAGTGACGGACCATGGATGATGGGCAGCGATCTCGCCTGTCAACAGTCCTGCTCTACAAGAGGATACTCCAAATGTCTCGATACTGATACTTGACCTTTGACGGAAGCCACGGCTCTTCCGCGGGTGTGTGCAACATCACCCCATGCAACTCAGAGCAGCCATGCTCGGGGACATGGGTATCGCATCGTTTGACTGCACGAAGCCTTCGACCTGGGCCCAAAACTCGGTCTAGCGTGGACTATTTTCTGCTCATTCGCTCCGCTCCGTCATGTATATGCACGCACTTCAGCCTTAGCACCCTTACACGACTCGTCGCGTCGCATTGTCCCTCCTTTCCTTTTTCTTTAGTCCACCTAGGTCCTAGGATCTGACGCTATCCAGCCCACCCGCTCGGCTTTTAGACTCCCTTCCCCCCTTCTACCGGTGCCCTCTTCCTTCTTTCGCCGTCGTCTGTTTCATCGTCTTCTCACGTCGTAATCGTCTATGCAACGAGGCCTTGGTCTCTCAGTACTCAACTGTCTTCCAGCCTTTGACTTTCGATCTCAACATCACTTTGGACTGGAAGACATCACACCTTGAACGTATTGGCGGTTCACAGCCTACCTAGTTGTCTCCTGTAGTCGCCATATGGAGGGCGATAAGCTGCGAGAATGGGCTTCTTGAAATTCTTCTTGTCCAAAAGGTCGTCTGACAAGTCATCAAACGGAATCAAGGCGCAAGCATATGATGCTACGACTGCTTCTCTTCCCCCACTTCTAGGTAGGATTGATCCAACACTTTGGCCTAGCTTTGTACTCTAAACTTACACGATTCCCTAGGAACTTACCCGGTTGCCGGCAATGGACCAACCAATGTCTTCGAGGACCTCCAACGGTCTCACCACAAGATGAGCGAAACCAACTTGTCTCTCGCAGCAGGTTCCGAGGCTTCTGCCCCAGCACCTCCCGTTTTGCGATTCCGCGATTCCAGCGTCGAGCGCCCGAGTTCTGCACCGGGTAGCGCCGTACCTCCCAGCTTTTCACCGTCTCCGTCGGGTCGTTGGGGAAGAGACTCGTCGAGGGGTCCGCCTTTGTCATTTAGGAAACCACGGATCGGGTCACTTACATCGACGACGTCAGGTCTATCGGGTCTGTCTCCCGCTCCAAAACGAAGCAGCAATTCTCCAGCAATACCGTTCGAGGGAGACCCGTTTCGCCCACCAACTGCTCCTTTCACACATAACCGGCACCTTTCTATGCAAAGCACAAGCACAGCTGCAGTCAGAGGCTTCATCGATCTCCTCGATGCGCAATCCGAAATCAAGCCTTCTGGATTTCAGAGCCGGGTCAAGGCATCAGGCGCACGGGATTACGGGGAAGATGTTGCAGACCGCAACATTGGCGAGAATGGAGTAGACCTCGAGTCCGACAAAGTCCAGGCATTTTACGCAACAAACGGTGGCAGTCCGCGGGATCAACATAACGGCGCGTTTGCGGCTCCAGCGAGGGCCCAGTTTGGAGGCAAAGAACAAACGTTTAAGCCTCCCCGACGCCACGATTCCCTGGAAAACGAGGCCCGCACAAAGTCTTTGACGTCGGCGAGCCTCGGCCAGGTACCATTTCGAACGAATATGTTCAATCCCGAGAGCTCCCTTAGCCGCGAGCCAATAATGGAGTCTGTTTCAGAGACAATTCGCGGCCGTCGAAGGCAATCACTAGGTGCCTACATTCCTACAACGCCATCGAATGCGGCGACGGGTAGAGCGCTGAGTCTTAGAAAATCAACAGCCGATGCCTCTGGATCCCCAAGCACTCGACAACACAAGCGGCGATCTACCCTCGGCGGTGAAGCACCACTGAACGAATTAGGCATTTTCACATCCCGGGGCGGGTTTACTGATTCGTCGTTGTCGCCAAAGACGACCCAGAAGCCAACGTTCTTAGTCAAGCACAACTACTCGTTACCGGTTCAGCAACGGCCAAAGACTTCGTCAGGTCTCGTCCATACCGAATCATACCAGGCGGTGAGGCCGCCATCCCGCGGAGGGTCAGTAGCCAATCCCACATCCTCCTCCCCAACCCAGAAGTCACCATCCAAACGGCACACCCTTTCCGCGATAGGCGGTGCTGCATCATCTACCCGCTCTACCGAGTGGCCGCGGAATGCGAAGCCCGACGGAGGGTCCGACACAAGAGGATGGGTCGGCCGAGTTGAGGTTGAGAGCTTTGTTGATTCTGCGGATGTGTCCTCACCGGCGCCTTCACCTCGTTAGTGTTTACCGTCGATTTTCTACCGTCTTTTGTCGTTCGCTTTGCAAAGAGTTCCTGCTAACATGCTTCGCTTGACAGATGTGATGAGAAGTGGCCACTCGTGGCGTGAAACGCAGGATGATTCTTATCTACGGTCCAAGAGTAACGGGACACTGTTCGGAAAGGGCAAGCTGGACGAGATCTACGAACACGTGCCGATGCGGACGAGTAGTCTCCGGCACTGGTCTATTTCGTCAGCGACGCCCACCATGTCGAGTACCAGCTCCTTTCAACGACCTCATTCTCGACACACGACAACGACAACCGTCGATCTGGCTACCATGTCGTCCTTCATCAACGACAGTCGCAGCTCCTTGCACAGTGGCACGGGCGACCACGCGTCATCCTGCACGGCGCTGGAGAGTGCGCTGCCTTCGCCGACTACTCCTGCAAAGCCCGGAGACGCATTCAACATTGACGACTACTTGTCGTCAGACGACGATATCGATGCCGACTCATTCATCACCACGCGCAAACGTGATTCAGCACACAGCGGCGGTCACGAGGAAGGCCTCCTCTTTTGTGATGAAGGGTACGGCGAAGGCGGCCTGCAGTTGCCGGGCCTCTTTGACAGCCTGTCCGACATTCCGGACCCCGACACCACGTCGCCAGAGCGGTATGGTTACAAGTACTCGCTCAGTAACCCCGGAGGCCATCTGCACCGGAGGTTCTCTCTGGACCCTAGGACCGAAGCGCCAATCTCTACGCTTGATGAAGACGATGATGCCGAGGATGAGGATGAGGACGATGGTCTATATGACATCCCCATGCGATCGGACTTGGCTCTCGGGCGCCGGGGGACGAGGAGAATCTCGGCGCTGGGGACTATGTACCAGAGTATTGAGGAGGAAAAGGACGAGAAAGTCGACGTTCGGGCTGCTGTTCGGCTTCGTAAGGAAGATAAGGCGCGGCAGCGGGCGTTGGCAAGGTTCAGCAAGGTGCAGCGCAAGAAGGTGTTGCACGTGGAGGGGAAGCAGGGTGGTAGTGAGTGAGCGAGTCGAAGGTGGGACTGGGGCAGAAACCTTGTTATCCTTTGTTGTATGGTATGTACCGGGAAGACACAGGAGTGGATTTCTATATGTTACCGAGGAGTTTTAGGGCGGAACAATACCCAGGGTAGGATCTCGAGGATGGCGGAAAATGGGCCTTTGTTTGGAATTTAGAGACGGATGGCATCCCTCGGGGGGAGTTTTCTAGGAGACGTTACGAATCACGCTTGCTTTTTGGCCATTCGATAGAACGACAATATGATACCATGTCTTATTTGTACCATACTTCGTTCGTTTGGGTCACACCATCCATTATAATTAAAGATTGGCTTATTGCTTGAACTACATGTTTGATGTTGTTTGTATATGAGTAAGATCTCAAATGGCTTCCTAGACCTGGTATGAAAAACAACACTCTTTCCCTTTTTTGTCTAGACCAGGAAAAGCTTGGAAGATATAACGTAGCCAGGAAGCATGGTTACCTCCAAAAAAATGCGTACACCAGCAATCCGCTCCACAACGAATTCAGAATTAACTACGAAAAAACAAACATGCCATTATGCACTCCGTCATGGCCGCCGCCGCCATCACCACCAACACCCAGGAATGCACTCCAGTCCATTTCTACCAGCTGCTCGTCGCACCACATAGACATGTCTATACTGTTGTCTGTAGTAGTCGAAGGCGTGCGGATGGTGGAGCCAGCACCAGAGCCTTCGAGGTCGGCGGTGACGGCTTCGTATAGGGCGCCGACGATGTCAGGGGTGTGATCTGAGGCGCGCATCCAGGAACGCATTTCGGTGAAGAGTTCGAGGCCCTTTGTGAGGCTTGCGCACCATGAAGGTAGAAGGATGTTGTCTTCGGGGGAGTGAGCTATCGCTGCTGTCGGCATCGGTAATATTCCTAGGTTTGTGGTTGTTTGTGGGGAGACTGCGGGTGGTACGGGTGGTGGTGGGTATTGGGATTGTGATTGTTGCTGTTGCTGTTGCTTGCGAGTGAGGTTTCGTAAATGTGCGTCGATGGCGATTGAGAGTATGGGAACCATGCATGCTTGGAATAGGTACCATGCCGAGTTCCAGACATGGACGCGGTTGGGTGTCCAGTAGAGCGTAATGGCATCGATGGCCTCCATGGCGACTGAGCGACAGGTGTCTACGAGGGCTAGTTCGTCAGGAGTAGGCCCAGTGACAGCCGAGATGGTGGTGGCGCCGCGTCTGAGGGTATGATCTTGTGCAACGTAGAGTAAGAAACTACGGGTTAGGATGAGGCGGACATTCAGATATCGGTTCCGCATGAACTCGCGAGCTTCCGTTAGGCGGGGTGGAGAGTTTGCTGCGTTCTTGAGGTAGTCGGGGAGGGAGTCGTGCCACTCTACCAACTCACGGTCGAAAGCCATGGCCTCGTGGGCAGATAACCGCGCGGGCTGTGCAAAACGATGCTGAATTCTGTCGCAGATGTGGCAGAATAGACAACTTGCTCTCAAGGAGGCTGCAACATGGTCGTCGGGGAATAGAGGCGTAGGTAAGAGGGTGTCCATGGTACTACTGTCCCATCGACCGCACGTTGGACGGCCGAGAGTCATGCTCGCCCATGTATCGAGGCAGAAAAGACCCCACCAGGTCCGTCTGCGCGTTTCGGCGCGTGAGATGTAGTTGCCGTGCTCTGTGACGTTCTCGGCGCGACTGCGAGCGGGTTCTCGGTGTAATCCCAGGGCTATTGCGACGCGATGAGCGGCACCGAGGACGGCAAACGCCATGTTGGGTGAGTTTCGGTAGTGCAGGTAGTAACCCCCGAGCAGGCATAGAGCTTGTAGGCTCTCCATGTTGCCAGAGCCTAAGGAATCGAGGTCGAGGTGGGCGCGGGCCTGTTTGTAGTATTGGACGTGGAGAGAGTCGCTGCCGGAAGCGATAGAACCCAGGGTGTAGACCATATTGAGTAGGGCCAGCCAAGAGCCGTCGAGACGGGTGCCTGATATAAGATTGCGTCTAAAGTCGTCTTCATTGAGAATCGGCGTTATTGGATGAATGTGATCAAAGTAAAAATCGATACAGCGCTGTTCCCGCAGAGAGTTCAAGCCCGCGCCTGGGCTGACAAGAGATAGTGGCGGAAGCAGCTGGGATTGGTAATGAACATCGTTCCACGCCTTTGCCCTATGGGCAGTGTGCTCTTTGGCAGCGGGACAGAGACGGAAAATCGCCCGGAGAACGGCACTCATGGATGTCGCGCCAAGATAGGAGCGGCGGTGCTGGTCTGTTGCAAGACTGACGGCGTTAATATCGTCGCTGGAGCCTAAGGTCGCCGGCTGCTGGGCTGGTTCGTCCCATCGTCTATCGTTTGAAGCCTCTCCATTTTCAGAATTCTGCGCCGAGTCATCAGGGCCGGAGTCATCGTCATCCTCGTCAGCTGCTGAGGCGCCAACTGGTGACGGGTCGGCTTGCGGAGCTGAGGAGCGTATAACAAAGAGAGATTCTCGCGGCAATAAGGCTAGCAACTCTGCTCGACTCTTGCCTACCAGATCATCCACGTTGACGTTGGGAAATAGTTCCTGCAGCACGCTGGACCGGGCCCGGAGTTGCTCCGAAGTCTTTTCAAGGGTACTGGGGTAAATGTCAACCTTGTGATCCCGCAAGAAGGAACATCAGGGGTTAAAATGAGGGGCAAGGATTATTATATACCTTCTGCTGACGGCATGTCGTCTGCTTCGCTGCCTGTACTCGCATGAGTCTGCAACCTTGTAGTACTGGCAACTCGCACAAGGATGTCCACCATCGCACTTGACTTTGCGTCTCGTGCATTCCTGACATGAGCGGTTGACCTTACGTGAGGTTGTTGGTGAGCTCACGGCCGAGCCTTCGGGGCTACGGCGGCTGTCAAAGGAGTGGAACATGGTCGACCGACCCGTGACTGTTGTGGTGGTTGTAGTCGGCATTTACACGGCCCTCGGCACGACGAAAGACCCAATCGAGCGGTAGACATTGGGGGGGAGCGATATGCGGAGTGCCGGAGATTTGGAGGAGCGGGCCTGGAAGAGAAATATGTGGGTTGAAGAAGAGGACGGGAAGGGTGACGTTCAACTGCCCGTTAGGAGGAGTTTTAGGAGGAGGAGGAGGAGTAGTAGGAGGAAGGCCGAGGAGGAGGATGTCAGAAGAACGGCGCGGGGAAAGTGCGAGGAGCGCCTGTGATGAACATGGGGGAAGAGCACCCGATTGTGGGGTTAATTTGGCAGTTGCCAGTTGGAGTTCTGCACTAAAAACTCGACTTATATCGGTACTTACACCAAGTACCTACACTACTTGACTACGTACCTCTTAGCACCAACAAGGATGGCACTGGTGATTCTTTTTGGGAAGGAGTCGAGACCACTTCACCCGAGTCGGCGGCACCTTTGGGCCTTGGGCCCTTCCTTCCATTGGCCTAGACCGGATCGCCGAATTTTGACACTTCCAGTTTCCCCTTTCCATTCAACTCAAATCGCAAAAGAACCTGGAAAACTGGCTGCCTTGAGAAACTACCTACCTAGCTTACCTTAGTCAGTAGTCAAGGAGAGGGATCTCACGATGAAGATACTACTTTATTTATAAAGTCACAATAAGGCAGTGCCAATCTCGACACCTTCCCGTTCTGATAACCCTGAGCAGTCAAAACGTTAAACGTCAAACATCAACTTGTGTGCCTTGAGCACGTTTTCCAGGCACCAAGTATTTGACTTTGACTCTTGTCTACGATGCCGACTAAGGGATTGGCCGAACGACTGGTTCCACTTTCAGCCCGGCCCGATGATCTCCAACACGTCAAAGCGAGTCCAAGGTAACCTAGGCCCGCCCCAGATCTCTCCTCCACTGCCCACTGCTACTAGCCCCTGATTGAAACACCGGAGACCCTGGTTATCAACCGCAGGCAAGGTAGGGTTCTTTCTAGGCAACAAACATTCTAGCTTTTGCTTATACGATCTCTCCCCGTAATTACACCGTCAAGTGCCGTCAAACGTCCCCCCTCTAGTTTCAGCCCCATGGCTACTACCTACCTTAGGTAGGGCTAGACACCTTGCATCACGACATGCCCATGACCTTTTGCGATCCCTGGTCCGTGGTATCCGCAAGCAACGTTGCAAGAAGCACGGGTTTCCCGATGCTTAAGCCTGCTGTCTAACGGTATTACCTGATTGATTGTACATGTGAAAAGACGTTTATTGGTAATTTTGCTGGCTCGAGGGTAAATGAATACCCCGGTAATGTATCTAATCTCCGGTAAATGTTGACAATGAATGCTGTATGATGAACTTTTCATGATCTTTGCTTACCATAGTAGCATTCTCACGATGCAAACATGTCTTCTCAGACCATTCCGCGACCTGTGAACCACCCTTATCTGGGTGGTATCTAGTCACCTTTCAGGCCGGGGAGCTAAAGAAGGTACCTAATATGCAAGGTCTGCGGGAAAGGATCGCCCTAGTTCTCATCTCCTTTCCAAAAGGTCTTAGATGTGAGGCTGTCTCTCGCGCCGAAGGCATGGATGTTCTACCCCCTTGTCTCCTTCTATCGCCGGCAATACAGTCTCGGCCCACACGCACGGCAATGGAGCATAGCATGGAGCATAGCATGGAGCATGGCGAGAAGCTTCCCAAAAAATCAAGGCGGAGACTGAAGGAACGCCCGCTGGGTTTTAATTGACCCTCCCTGCCTCTCACCTTCCAGGTGCTCAACTTCTCGGGGCAGATGATCATCGGCAGGATCCGCCGTCAAGGAGGCTAAGGAGCTCAGCACGGGCCGGAGGGAACTGCCGGTCAAAGACCGAATGCAAGATGTACGGATAGTGAGCAAACGTACCCGTATTGTTCCTTTCCGATTCGAATCGAGATACCTCAAGGCCCGTTTGACTCTGGGTAGATAGCTGCATGGGGTGTGGCTGTTCCTGTGCCCATCACACGGAGACACCGAACAGATGGGCAGCCAAGAGGGCGTACGGGAGGATTCTTGTGGATCACATACCACCATGCCTCGATCATTCTTCACTAGAGCCTGGTCTCTCAAGTATGTCTCGCAATGATTCGACGATGAAAGTTTCTTTGAGCTGCCCCTATCTACAAGCAGAACAATGTGGATTTGCTAGTGAGAGACGGTAGAGGTGATAGTTAGAGCGCTCTCCAGGGATCAAAGCTGGTGGCCGAGTGCTGCATGGCCATTACTCACTGAGTAATGCAGATACTCCTTGTCAGAATGACCAGCTGCTACTTTCGGCTCCTTCGAACTGGAACTAAGGGGCCAAGGCAAGCACTACAGTCTTTTAGTAACTCACTGCAGCGGCAACGGCGATGCCGAAAATCATGTGACGACAGTCTGCTATCGGGGGCCTCAAGTCTGAGTGTTTCATCACACTTGCGCCTTCCTGGTGATTTTTCATTTCTCTACGCTGTAATACTTCGAAATCAAGGACTTTGTGTTACGGGCTGGACCCGAGCAGTGGATCCGGGCTAAGGCCCGGATTCTGCCACCTCTC
>JFFI01001229.1:0-35388 GCA_001563125.1 Colletotrichum salicis | reverse complement strand
GGGAAAAAAAAAAAAAAAAAAAAGGAGAACAGCTAGCTAACCTCGCACCCCCTCATCCAGGCACGACTGGGCCGACGACGAAGACGTCGAGGAGACGTCGACCGAGCTCCCCGCGCCCCAGACCATCAGCAACAAGGACGGCACCAAGACAATCATCACCTTCCGCTACAATGACCAGGGCAAAAAGGTCAAAATGACCCGCCGCATCCGCTACACGACGCACACCGAAAAGGTGAACCCCCGCGTCGCCGACCGCAAGACGTGGTCCAAGTTCGGCCTCAGCGCCAAGGATCCCGCCGGTCCCGCGCCCGACACCACCTCGGTCGGCGAGAACATCATCTTCCGCCCCAGCACGAACTGGCGCAAGGACGAGAAGGAGGCGGGCGAGGACCCCGGCGCCCAGGCCCTCAAGGACAAGCTCAAGGACAAGCAGGTCAAGTGCCGTATCTGCAACGGCGAGCATTTCACGGCCCGCTGCCCGTACAAGGACACCATGGCGCCCGTCGGTGCCGACGGCGCCGACGTCGCTGCGGGCTTGCCGGACGATCCTGCCCCCGCGGCTGGCGGCGCTGGAGGCGCTGGTGGTGCCGGTGCCAAGAAGGGCAGCTACGTCCCGCCGGCGCTGCGTGCTGGTGCGGCTGGCGGCTCGGCTGCGGGTGATAGGATGGGAGGCAGCAAGTACGGCGAGCGGGATGACCTTGCTACGCTGCGTGTCACCAACGTGCGTACCCCCGATGATGATGCAGTATCTGTCTTTGACGACGGAGGCGTGGTGGTTATGATGCTGACGATGACAAACAGGTTTCGGAGATGGCAGAGGAGCAGGAGCTGCGCGACATGTTTGAGCGCTTCGGACGCGTCACGCGCGTGTTCCTCGCCAAGGACAGGGAGACGGGATTGGCCAAGGGCTTTGCTTTCATCAGCTTTGCGGACCGGGGCGACGCCGTCAAGGCCGCGGCCAAGATGGACGGTTTCGGTTTCAAGCACTTGATTCTCAGAGTCGAGTTTGCCAAGAAGGCGGCCTAAGTTGGAGGGTGATGATGGGGACGAGGATGGCGGCTGCGGTAACGAATGTTTTGATGCTACTACTGGAGACACGGCTACGGCACAACGGGTTTACAAAAATTTGGCATCCGTTTTGGGGATAACGGTAGTTCTTTTTATCCCTCGTTTTTTATTTTCTCTCTCTTCATGGGAAATGCAAAGACATGATCTCACGGGACTCTGATACGTCACCATGCGCGGCAATGCAGCCATTGTGAGGACTATAGCTTTCACACGATCACGGTTCTGATGTTAAGCATAATCATGATTGAATTTCTGTAACTAATGCAAAGCAGGTATCTGATGGGAAACCCAGACTCGACTCCATTTCGGCCCCTTTTCTTCTCCAACTCAAAAGCAAAAAGCACACTGACGTAGACAGGGACAAAGAAAATTGGTATGAAGATAGGAAACGATGATTACAAAAACAAGTAGATATTTTGAGACGCCGGATGTAAACACGTATAGCCGAGACTCCCCGTCGGTGTAGAGATTTGTGTAATTAAGGGAAGAGATCCGTCTTCGTGTTGGTTCCGTCATCATTTTCTCGTTCAAGGCCGTGAAAGTGTATTCGAACAGACGATACAAGTAGTAGGAGATGTAGATAGAAAAGGAAAAGGGGGGTTGTTTGGTATGGTTTGGTGTCTTGTGGACGAAGTCAAGCGAGTGTGGGTGCCTCGAGGGCGAAAGCGAGTGGTGTCTGTTTGCCATCTCTGGTAGTTGTTGATGTACTGATAATGTCGATGAAGCTGCTAGGTCGATGTATGTCATTGTCGCGCCGGCGCGAACGGAGGATCCCGTCGCAGAGCAAGTTCCAAGCGGTCAGAGGCCCATCAGGACCTCAGTCTCTAATCCCCTTTAACCACGTAATCGACTCGACTCTGCGAATAGTCCATCAAGCAGCGGGCGCCTCCTCCTCAGCAGCAGGAGCATCGCCATCCGCGGGGGCATCCCCCTCAGCAGCCTCAGCCTCGGCGTTCTCCCTCGCGAGCTTCTCCTCGAGCTTCTTCTTTTTCTCGAGGGCGCGCTGCTTCTTCTTAACCTCGGCCTTTTGGCGGCTCGCCTCCTGGCGCTCGTCAAAGACGTAGGGGAGCGACTTGACGGCGCTGAAGGTGACGGCGAGGCCGCGGCTGAGGTGCTTGAAGCACTCGGCGTAGTGAGATTTGGCGTCCGAGAGGTCGGCGCGGGCGGCGGTGGCGCGCTTCTTTGCGCGGTAGGCACGTTCGGCACGCTGGGCGCGCTGGTAGTGGTCTGATGCCTGACGGCGGTTCGTCTTGAGGAGGTTTTCCGTGCCCGAGGTGCCGGGGCGTTTGGGGAGAGGCTTTGATTCGCCGGTGATGGAGGATGTTGGGGTTTCGCGGGCCATTTTTGGTATTGATCAGGGTTGTAATTAATTAAGAGCTCTTTGTTTGTATGTGGTTATGGAACGAATGTGATAAGTCACTATAGACTGTTTGGTGAGCAAAAATCACTTGTAAAGCAGAGGAGGAGGGCCGGTGACTCTTCCGGCTCGTCTTTATACAACTACCGAGCCATGCACCCATTCTACCATTCAAAAGTCCATAATGAAAAAAAACGCGACAAATTTGATTTGATCCAGATCCCAGAAAGGGCCCCTGGTAGTGTGGGTTGTGTTTGGATGGTAGTCATTCTAGAAGTTCATGCAAACGACCGGCGTACCCCGGACAGCCGTCCAGGGATGCCTCCATCATGGAGGCCGCTTGGCGAATGAATGACCGCGGGCGTTGTCTTTGGTAGCATGACAACAGAATCAAACGCGTGGCGCGCTTGGATTCGCGTGATTTGGGTGAAGGGATGTTGATGGAAAGGGTTCATGTCGTTCTACTTCGTGATGGGTGTTTCCCTGTGGTCTTGGTCTTCTTCGCTAGCTCCGCTTGGAGCTTGAACAGCCTAGGGCTTAAGTGTTGCTGATGCAACGGGTTTGATCGATGTTCCACACCGTCATCATCTGATTCGATTGCAGTGTTGACCATGACCATCACTCGAAATACCGGCCTGTCGTCAAAGTGCCCTGCGATGTTGTGATGTTTATTGATTCAAATGGAAGCTTATCGTTGAGAGGTCTCCTATCGGCACGTGCATGATCCCAAGTGAGCTTGTACATTAGCTGGCCCGAGCGTCCGATGGCCCTCGCTTAAAGTGCTCAGAGCACCGCGACGCTAGATCCGTTTAGGATTAAGCTGCCTGCTCCGCTAACCGTAGGCAAGAGCCCCGCACCTGTGCCAGGTGTGGCGCGCTCACGCTGTAGACTTGTAGAGGAAGGTAGGTCGCTCTGCAGCTCTTGCCTGAGGTACCAATAGTATACAGGCACGAAGAAGGCGCTGCTGCATCTCCCGCATTCGCGTTTTCCCGCTCGAACGAGGGGGAAGACGCTGGAAGGTTGAAGGATTTTTCCTTCCCTTCTCAACACCTTACCCTGCGCAGGGGTGCTTAGGGCATCCAGTAATTACACGTGTGCGAGCGGTGTCTGAGGCCCGTCCGTACAGTGCCAGTGGTAGTTAGTCGGAAGCTTTGTTTCTTTGTTCACAAATGTTTACCTCGAGGTGAGGTTGCGTAGGTACTACAGTAAGGCAGGAAGCAACATGTAAGTCGGATGTCATCCGTGGCACCTCTCATTGGACCTTCTGCATCTTCAAGAGCTCCTGCCAGTCCTGAGTCGCGCAGGCGGCTGAAATGCTCAACTTCACTCCATGTCCACTGTCCAGTGTGTTGCGGTTGCCCGTGGATCACATGCCAAGTTCATCAAGTGTACTTTCCTCATTCCCCACGGTACGTACAAGTAGTGAGTACAAGCGACCCTTGGGACGAATTCAACAGTTGCGGGACGGGCGGGCTTTCTCAATTCAAACCAATCCAAATCAGAAGGAACCAAACCTAACCCGCTGGACTAGTGGGGCTGGTTGTACAGTGTAAGTGCGGCAAGTGCCTCCTTGCCGTTCATTCACCTTACCGGACGGAGTACCTTCCTTTGCGCAACGCTGCTTGCTTCCCATTGGAAACCTCCAGCTGCACCCTCAACCCTTGTCTGTGACGTTCTTTCACGTCGTCCTTCTTTCCCAACATCTGCCTTCTTCGTCTCTTCTCTCCTCTCCTCTTGCATTGCTTCCGCTCCTGCGTTTCTCACGCACACAAACTCACCTGGAACCTTTCCACTTTCAATCTTGACACTGGCGGCTCATGGACAGCCTGAGCAACAGAATCATCATCGCACAACGCCCTTACCGACCCCCCTGCGTGTGAAATAACCTAAACCCCTCTACCGGCATCGTCAATTGCTACGCTGCTGCTGCTGCTGCCCCAGCCTAGAATGAGCTCTTCCACCGCGCCCCTCGCAAGTGATGCTGGCTCTCTGCGTCAGCGCCAGAGGCGGACGTCTGCGGCTGGTATCGAGGATGATCTAAACCCCTCAACCGCCGCAGACGACCAGCCCGAAGACTTGGAGCAAAAGCCCAACAAGACGTTTGGCCGAACCCCCGATGGCACAGGTAGGCTTCGTTGTGATGTAGGCCGGTTAGTTATTGTCTGCTGACGATTGTCTGCTAGTCTTCACCGTCCCCACCACGCACGACATGGTGTCGCAGCTGCTCGATCCGAGACAGCCCAAGAACCTCTCTGATGTGCTAGTCTTGGCCATTCTCGCCCTCCAGATTGTTGCGGCCTATTTCGTGCCCGGCAACCTGAAGCGCCCCTTGTTCGCCCTCGTCTTCCTCTTCTGGCGAGCCTCGTACAACATTGGCATCGGATACCTCCTCACCATCCAGTCCAACCACCGCAGACTGGAGACGTGGGCCTTGCGATGGAAGCTCTTTGAGCACCCCTCTTCGGGAAAACAGCCCCGCCCTTGGCTCTACAACATGTTGAAGCGTGAGCTCGAGGCCAAGATCCCCGAGGACTACGAGTTCGAGAAAGCTCCCATGGAGTACAACACCTGGCTAGTCTTCCGCCGTGTCGTCGATCTGATATTGATGTGTGACTTTGTCTCCTACTGCCTCTTTGCCGTGATCTGCGGTCACACACCCGCCGGCGAGAACCCTCTTGTCGGTGTTGGACGATGGTCCATCGGCATCCTCTTGGTCCTCTTCAATCTCTGGGTCAAGCTGGACGCCCACCGCGTCGTCAAGGACTACGCTTGGTACTGGGGTGACTTCTTCTACCTCGTCGACCAGGAGCTGACCTTTGACGGCGTCTTTGAGATGGCCCCGCACCCCATGTACTCCATTGGCTATGCCGGTTACTACGGTATCTCCATGATGGCTGCGAGCTACGAGGTCCTCTTCATCTCAATCATTGCCCATCTCGCCCAGTTCGCCTTCCTCGTCGTTGTTGAGAACCCGCACATTGAGAAGACGTACAACCCGCCTGCCCCGCGTAAGCGCACTGCCTCGACGCCGCTTACCGGCCAGCCGGAGCTCGTCGCCATCAAGTCGTCAGACAACGAAGAAATCTTGGTTGACCAGGTCGCCGCGGCCCAGGAGTCGTCGCCCGAGGCGCCTGCGCAGGTGCACAACTTGATTGGCTTGAACAACCTCGACCTGTTCCGCATCACAGACACATCGGTTCTGTTGCTTGGCTTCTACATGGCTGTCCTGACCATTGTGACCCCGTCGACGTCGCTGTACCAAGTCCTGTTCTTGCTGCATGCCCTGTTCTGGCGCGTGTGGTACCACCTCGGCCTGGGCGCCATCCTTGCGTGGCAGTCTCGCAATAAGTTCTGGACGAGACACTTCCTCAAGTACGGCGAGAGCCACACCGAGGCCTGGAATCAGTGGAAGGGCATGTACCATCTGAGCTCCGTCATGTGCACGGGATCCTTCATCGCCGCGTGCTGGAAGATGTACTCGCCGCCAGAGGACTGGGCGTACGGCTGGGTTCTCCTTAAGCACGTGGTCGGCGCCGGGCTCGTTTCCCTTCAAGTCTGGACGTTCATCAGCGTCTACGACTCCCTCGGCGAGTTTGGCTGGTTCTATGGTGACTTCTTTTACGACTCCACCGCCAGACTCACGTACAAGTCCATCTACCGCTTCCTCAACAACCCCGAGCGCATCTTTGGCACCGCTGGCCTCTGGGGTTCTGCCCTCATCACATGGAGCAGGGCCATCTTCGTCATGGCCCTGGTCAGCCAGCTGTTTACGTTGGGCTTCATCAACTTCATTGAGAAGCCGCACATGCAAAAGACGTATGGTCGCGGCATCCGCCAAGAAGCCGGCCTGACCAAGTTTATCAAACGTTCCCTGCCACCGCCCGTCCAGGGCTGGCAGCGCGGTGTCGACAAGGTCATTGACGACACGGCACAGTTCATTGAGGAGTTCCTCGATACCGCTCGCCCCAAGTTTGCTTCCGGCATCAAGACGATCGTCCGCGACACCTCGGCCCTGTTCAACAAGTACCCGGCTCGTCTGACAGTCACACGCCTGTCTCCTGACCTCGCTGGCCT
This sequence comes from Colletotrichum salicis, assembly GCA_001563125.1. Lineage (NCBI taxonomy): Eukaryota > Fungi > Ascomycota > Sordariomycetes > Glomerellales > Glomerellaceae > Colletotrichum > Colletotrichum salicis. The sequence continues at coordinate 28,889 of JFFI01001229.1, read as the reverse complement.
GGACCCCAAGCTCTACTCCCTCTCCGTGGAAGGCACGCCCTCGAGTCTGTCGGCCGCCAACGAGCGTGCCACGGGCAAAGAGGGTCTGACGGCACGATTCCACCGTGGTGTTGAGACCATGATTTTTGAATATGGCTCCCCGTTGAAGGTCAAGTGGCGCGCTCCCGCGAAGCACGACAGCAAGGACTGGATTGGTCTCTACATGGTTACCGATAACCGTTCTCGAGAAGCGACCGAGGTGTCGTCCCTGGGCCGGTGGGTGCCTACCACGCCCGGCAGCTACGATGCTGCCACCGCCGACAAGGCCATCTTGGTTCCCGACCGGCCGGCTCAGAAGCAAGACGCGTCGGATCCCGATATTGTCGAGGGCGAGGTCATCTTCGAGGGTGATCGACTGTGGTGGACTCAGGGCGTCTTTGAGTTCCGCTACCACCACGCCGGCAACCATCACGTCATGACCCTCTCCCAGCCCTTTGAAATCCGCATCGGCAAGTTTGACGAGGACGATGTCGAGGTCGACGCCAACGGCATGTACGAGAAGGCCGTTGAGCAAGCTCTGCTGCCCCTAGTGCAGAACTGCTGCGACCGTGACCACGATATCGCGCCCACCACTGTTGACGAGCCGTTTGGCGGCCACGTCGAGCGGGACGGCAAGTACGCTAAGAGAATTGTCTACGCCATCCACCAGATGTTTGGTATCGAATTCGCCCCCGCAATCGTGCCCGCGGACGGCAACGTCAAGAAGATGGCCTGGCGAATCTGCAACGCGAAGCAGGTTCTGGTGAGTGATGATGTGCTTGTTTGCGCCATACAAACTGACAATCTATAGGCACCCTACAGTCTGTCTCAATCCAAGGGAAACAGCACTCCTACAACCTTTGAGAAGGTTTAGTTGCATCAGTGATCTGGCTACTGGAACACTGGGAAGGAAAAAGTTTGGGCGCACGCATTCAGATTGATGACATGGCAGCTTGGAATTATGCACCTCGATTCGACGGATCCCCGGCGCAACGAACAGGATCCAAGGGATGGGAAACAAGAGCGTTTGGATGGGCGTCCGTGAGTTACCTTAGCCTGAGAAAGAACAAATAACAGTGACCGCGCTGCAGCGATTGTCTTAACAACTTTGGTACGCAAAAATTGACAACCTCGCGGAACAGCAAGTAGGAGAGCCCCACGAGAGACACGGCACGGAAGGACGGCTTGGAGTTCCTAATGCCCACGGTCCTGAGGTGAGTCGTGCATAACCACCCACAAGATGACCCTCTCTCGCAGATTCGATTGGCTTCGAGTTTAGGCAAAGAAGAGGCGGTACCGGTGTTGGGCTGGTCGAGTATGGGGACAATGCTACGCCCCCCGCATGAAGCTATAGTCTGGGCTCTTTAGTGCGTCATTCGATGTCACTCCAAGATGACTTGAGGGCCTGATGCTCGAGTACTTACTGTTTGTCCAGTTTCACGTGATGTCCACTGCCCATGATGTGAAGTGACGGTCACCCACGATGTAGAGCTCGCACATCGTCTGGCTCGTGTTATCGCATCATAATGACCTCGAATACGATGTTTGCCTTGCCTGCATTCATATAGACAATCCAGGCACCGTGTCGTGCAGTCTCACCGGCACATGGCAGACCTAGACATGCAGAACAAGAGTAAGCTTCTGTGCGACGACGATCCCGCACTTCACAAACGGCAAGCCGGAGGGAACGCTAGAAGGAGACAAGGTTGGCCGTTGCTTGCATTGGAGTGCGGGGGAAGCCACATGGCACACCATGATGCGAGTTCGCATTTTGGCCAGTCGAAATCTGACATGAAGGTGACTGGCGAGGTGTGAAGCGTCACTTGGAGGCGCACGGTCGTTTGACTGCCGACGGCTCGGTCGGATGGCAGATGAATTTCTGGCAATGTATCCGCAGTGCTGCCACACTGGAAGGTGAGGGCCTCACCGGGCGCCGGCATCGTCCCGTGCCTGCGGTGGTCAGTATTCACCGTGTCTCGTCTCCTTGGGGGCTGGACAAATTACCGCAAATTGGGAAATTCCTCAGAACCCCACGAACGAAAGAATCTCGACGTACCGGAAACCCACACAAACGCAAGAAGCAGCGCCGATTGGTCGAGTGCATCTCCGTGGTTCCCCCTCACCTCTCCGCCTCCTCCAGTCCTTTTTGACTCCTCCGCTTCTCCACATTCTCCGCATCGGCACACGAGTGGAAGTCAAAGTAACCTTCTCCACCTCGAACTCGACACCCTTTTCTCAGAGTTTGTGTGACACGAACATTTGCCATCCAAAGACGAGGAGCGGTTCGTCGAGTTGCGTGCAGCGGGAAGCCGTTTGGGTCCTCCTTGGTGGTCAGCACAGAAGAGAAAGGGGCGGGTGTCTCAAGGTACTCAACCTGAATCTCCCTGACAAACTCTATCATCGTACCAGCCGAAAATACCGTGAACCCCCCCTCTGGCCGGACGTTTTTATTACAGGGGAAGTCCATCACCTTGCTAACCTTGCTTCAGGGTTGAGCCTGTCTTCTGGAAAAGTATCCGCATCGCACCCTAATTCCGAACCGCACTCCGACTACTCCGCCGTTGTAGTGTCTGTACGCTGTAGAGTCTGTAGTCTGTAGTCCCAGAGACAATAAGGCTAGCCACAGAAGCACGGAAGAATCCCGTTCGCCGTCCCAAACAGGCAACCGGGTCCCGTTTCGAAGCCCACGCAACCCAGGTCCCAGCCGTCTGTGTGGGATTTACCAAGGCAGTGAGCGCATGACCGGGGAACCACGGTCGATGGGCGACAATCGTTGACACATTCAGAGGAGTACTCCGTGCTTGCCCCTGGGACATTGAGGGGGCTTACGCGAAAAATGGGCCGTCTTCGCTCCTCAAGTTCAAGACGACAACCTCGTTGTCGTCCTTTTCTTCTCTCGCTCCGTCCCGTGCCCGCACTCGTCACTGTCGTCACACTCGTTCCGTGCCTCGTTCTCGCCGTGCAGCTGTTTTGCCAACATCGACATTCGTTCGTCAGCCAGTCTTTGCCCAGCATGTTGAGAGAACTCTTTGCACCGGCAGGCCTCGTGCCGTTGCTGCTCTCTTCCCCGGCGGCCGCCACCCTCCTCTACGCCTCGTCGCTCAACGGCGCCATCACCACCCTCAACCTCACTCTGTCAGGCACAAACGCCACGCAGTCCACCTTGCAGTCGCTCTCCTCCTCCAACGGCTGCGCACCCAGCCCGTCCTGGCTCCAGCTGGACAAGGCCAACGCGAGGCTATTCTGCACGGATGAGGGTCTGACCACCAACGTCGGCACAGTCTCGTCCTTCAAGACCGGCGCCGACGGGACGCTGGAGCAGCTGGCCAAGACGGAGACCATCAGCGGTCCCGTGAGCGCCGTCGTCTTTGGCGAAAAGGGCCAAGGCCTCGCCATCGCTCAGTAGTATGTTGATCCTGTCGCTTGATGAGCACGAACTGATCTTGACAAGCGGCGGCTCCTCCGTGAGCTGGTTCGACATCTCCAACCCGGCGGCCCTCACGGCCGTCAAGTCCGAGACGTTCAACATGTCGGCTCCCGGCCCCAACCCGTCGCGCCAGGACGCGCCGCACCCGCACGAGGTCTTCCTCGACCCCAAGGGCCAGTTTGTCCTTGTTCCCGACCTGGGCGCCGACCTCGTCCGCGTCTTTGCTGTTGATGGCGCCAACAACCTCGCGGCTGTCGATCACCTCGTCGCCGCCCCCAGCAGCGGACCCCGTCACGTCGAGTTCCTTGTCACGCCCGAGGGCAAGACGTACCTGTATCTCATCAGCGAGCTGGCCAACACCGTCACCGCGTACGACGTCAATTACCGCGAGAACAAGACGCTCGGCTTCACCGAGGTGTTCTCCGGTTCCACCTACGGCGCCGGTGCCTCTGCGCCTGCTGGTGCTAGCGCTGCCGAGATTTGGATTTCTGTAAGCTAAAGTCCTTCCATACAAGTCTTAGGAACGCATCCTAACAAAGGCAGTCTGATGGCAAGTTCTTAACCGTCTCGTCGCGTAACGACTCGGCATTCAGCATCAGCAACCCCGACACCGCCGGCGAGGGTGCGCAGATCCCCTCGGACTCGCTCAACACCTTCACCATTGACGCCAAGACGGGTGGTCTCACGCTGCTGCAAAAGTTCCCCGCCGGCGGACGCATCCCGCGCCAGTTCTCCGTCAGCAAGGCCGGCGACCTCGTGGCCGTCGGTCTGCAGTCCGACAGCCGAGTCGTTGTGATTAGCCGTGATGCCGCGTCGGGCAAGCTGGGGGAGATTCTTACCAGCGCCAAGGTGGATGGCGAGGTTACTGCCGTTATTTTCGATGAGTAGGCGTTTAGCATGAGCGTAGCAGTATGAAACTATTCGCATCTGGCTTGCCTATTGTGCACCATGAGTAGATGTTAGATACCAATAAATCAAACTCCAGTGTATAGATGGAGCCTGAACCCCAACGATGCCAATTTGACATGTTGAGATCTACGGTACAGGTGGAACGGAACTGAGCACACCCAAGTCTCCCACTGTTCGCTTATGCGGGCGCCGTGAATACGGACGCCCCTCGGTTACGTAGGTAGGTCAGCACCCCGAGTTGGGAAGATGACGGATTCCTAATCCGGTAGCCGAGGAACGGCTCGCAAGCCTGCCAACGTGTTCGAAATGACTGACCCCGTTTGAGCAAAGTTCGGATCCCCGGGCGGGCCATCATCTGCGGGTTTGAATGAGAAGGGAACCTGAAAGGTGGGTGGGCAGATACCTGGTCCATGCGAGGCTGTGCCTTGTGATGTGCACGTCAACTCATAAAACTAGAATCGCGGGAGCGGAGTGGTGATACCGCAACATTGAAAACCACACTTGGATCAGTGCCGACGCACTGTCACAGTACAGCCGAATGGCATTCTTCAGACCGGCACTCGAAGCAACGCAAGTGTCTATTTGTTTCGTTCTGCTGCGGTTGAGCGGATACGTTTTTTTCTTTCTTGTCAACGTGGAGGTTTCCGTGTCGTACATCTCAGTACTCTTGGAATATCGGTTTCGAATCCAGACTGCTCACCACAAAGTATTCATCCGCGGCTAGCATTTCGAGTGACCGAACAGAAAAAGTCTGGTTCAATGCCACCATGATCCTGGGGTCGTCAACCAGTATAGACTCGAGAAAGGTTCCGCCGGACACGGCAGAGGAATGCTTCTTGGCCTGGTCGGTTGACATGCAGCAAGACTATAGAGTGTTAAAGTCTGGTATCGAATTAGAACCCCGGAAGCGGGTAGTCGGGAGGGACTTAGAGTGTGGGGCATCCATCGCAATCAGGGAAACGGCCGGCTGTTCGCCCGTCCGACCCCGGATTTTCCCCCGAGGACGAACTCGTAAGATGGGGAAATGTTTCCTGGGCGGAGGAGTGTGGACCGCAGACGACGGATCTTGGTGGAAGGAAGCAGTTCGATTGTCGATTTCTCCTTGAGGCACCGAGCGCAGATGTGGAATCTTTCGTGAAAAGTTAGCTAATAAGCGACACCGAGACTTCAGCAAGATACGTGCTGTGTGACACCCTAGCATTGGACGCATGAGGACCGAGGCGGGAACTCGTCAATCTTGTTTGGAGAAGCGTCCCGATTTGGGTGTTGGAGGGGTAGTGGTTAATCTACGTTCCGGCGGTTCTCGCCCACCACCCCTCATGACCTGGCTGTCGAGCACCACGGCAAGGTCTTGTTGAACGTGGGAGACAATCTCTCACAGCCCGAGATTTTGACAGCGGCACAGCTGGTGTTGTCTAGGTTGGGCCCGAGGAGTTTCTAGAACCTGGAGGTATTAGTCTCGAGTTGCGGCAGCGAAATGAGGTTGACAGGGATGCTGCCACCTACTTGGACAAAGTCTCGTCAAAGTGTGCGAATAGCCGTGAGCGTGACGAAGGGAGTCGACATGCAGGTACAGGCGGAGAGGGGCCACACAGTGACACGGCAGACAACGGCAGAGACTCGGGATTGGGGTTCATTCGTTATGGAGTTGTGTCCATGGATGATGGGACGAGGTTGCAATGTGAAGTTTGTGAAATTACGAGGGAGGTTCGAAATGCCCACTGGCCTTAGTAAGCCATATCGTGAGTCTTGAGGCAAGGAAGGTGCATGTATCCTCAGACGTACTTGCTGATGAGACTCAAAGACGACAGGAAGGAGATACTCTCAATTACTCCAAATAAGGCAGGAAGGCACTTTCACCTTTCCCCGCCCCAGGTAGGAGCACTTACTTCAAGTCAAGGTACTTTATCGATGTAGTTGTGGCCCCTCCCCCAGATTGGCAGGGCCGATCGACACTGAGGGCCCTTTCCCCCATGAATACCATGAACTCGGAACGGAATTAAGGCACGGATCAATACTTTCATGTGTGAACCGAATTCAACTTCAAGGCTGTTCTCAACGCAAAGAAACACATGTTTCTCTCCAACATCCATAACGGACAAACACAGACAAACCGGCAGCACAAAAGTAAATGTGCTTCTTCCGCCCAGACCGTAGACGACACTACAAGCGACGGCCCCTCTGCTTAGCGTGCGCCGTTGACCCTTGTTCCCCATCTCATCCTCTCCCCGAATCCCATCCCATCCCATGCCTGTTTCGTCCCATGCCCGTTGCAACCGTCGGTTCTGGTTGGCCTGGTCTGACCTGATGTCTGCCGCTGCGGGATGGGGTAACTGTCACGGTGCACCAATCCGATGGTTTCTCGCTCCAACGACTCCAAGCCGGGGTCCGGGGCAAAGGGGGATGAAGCTGGCCTAGAGCTTCCGTCTGCTCACCTGGGGGCACTCAAAGTCTTTCTCAATAGCGACTTGCTGCCCATCCTTGGCCATCCGACACCAACAGCGCCCTCTAGGTTCCTCATAGGATTGCTTCCTCCGCATTTTATTTTCCCTCCCCCCCCCTCCTCCGCCTCCGCGACCATAATTACTGCTCCACAGCCGTGCATTCATCTCTTTTCGCTTTCTGTGTTCCGTCGTCTGCTCCCTTCTCCTCCAAGGTCCTCCAAAGAAACCGTGAAACGCCGCCTCGATAGCTTCGAGCCTGGTCTGACTGATACCTTTCGCCTCGAGTCACGCATACCCCCCGTTCAGCCGAACCTAATCGCACCGGACCGGTCTTTGTCGATTCCAGCCTCGCAAACCGCCATTGCATCGCAGCTATTTAGCCATCAGCCCGCCCAGTCGCCGCTTCAAATCGGACATCCACCTGACGCTCCACACACGTCTTGTGCTGCGCTGTCGCGGCGCACCACCATCTGCCCACCACGTCTTCCACCAAGCTTCTTCGTCTCCAGACGCAGCACGCCATGTCCCCGTCGTCGACGGGTGACTCCCCGCGTTCGGCCACGGGCAACGGTAACGCGGGGAGGTCTTTTCCCGTCCCGTCGCGCGAGGCCTTCAACGTCGACGTTCCCTCACCTTCAATGACCAACGGCATCCACCCTCTCAAGTCGCCCGCCTCGCTCAAGGTGCAAAGAACACCCAGTTTCAGTAGAGATGGTTTCCTAGGTTCCGTGCAAAAGGCCCGAAACATGTCTCAATCCTCCGAGAACCGTCCCGATGCTCTGACCAATGGCATGCACAAGGCGCCCAGCGACGAGGGGTCCAACCCGCTAAAGAGGAGAAACACAGACGTTGGCGTCGACTACCCACGGAGGAGGGCCACCATTGCAGTATGTGAATTGAACAGTATGACAGACATCGTGAGCTAATCAATAACAGTGTGAAGTGTGTCGCTCCCGCAAGTCCCGCTGCGATGGCACAAAACCAAAATGTAAGCTCTGCGCCGAGCTGGGCGCCGAGTGTGTTTACAGAGAGCCCGGCATCAAGCTGGATGCCGGGGATAAGCTGATTCTCGAGCGCCTCAACCGTATTGAAAGCCTGCTGCAGATGAACATGGTCGCCGGACAGGGAAACGGCATCGCCATGAACCAAGAGTCGCCGTCGATGAGTAACGGATCAGGTCTCAACGGAGACAGCTTAATGGGCATACCAGGCTCTGGCAACGCCGTCTCCATCATCCCCAACGGCGGCTTGGGCACGTGGAACAACCCGACAAACATATCAACCATGCCCAAGATGCACACGAATGCGGCACTTCACCTTTTGCAATGGCCTCTCATTCGCGACCTTGTCTCTCGCCCGTATGACCCGCAAGTCCTGCTCCAGCTGGAAATGGCCCGCGAGCCGCTTCATTCGCTCACAAAGACGCCATGTGTCGACCTGTCCAACACGACCGCCTACATCGAGGCCTATTTTGAGCGGGTCAACGTCTGGTACGCCTGCGTCAACCCGTACACGTGGAGGAGCCACTATCGAACAGCTCTCTCCAACGGCTTCCGTGAGGGCGCCGAAAGCTGTATCGTCTTGCTGGTCCTGGCCCTGGGTCAAGCGAGCTTGAGAGGCAGCATCTCACGCATCGTCCCCGGAGAGGACGCTCCCGGGCTGCAGTACTTCACGGCCGCGTGGGCGCTGCTGCCCGGCATGATGACGTCCAACAACGTCCTGGCGGCGCAGTGTCACTTGCTGGCTTCGGCCTACCTGTTCTACCTGGTGCGGCCCCTGGAGGCTTGGAACTTGCTCTGCACCACCAGTACCAAACTCCAGCTCTTGCTCATGTCCCCCAACAGAGTCCCGCCCAACCAGCGGGAGCTGACTGAGCGAATCTACTGGAACTCACTGCTATTCGAGAGCGACCTGCTGGCCGAGCTGGATTTGCCACACTCGGGCGTCGTTCAATTTGAGGAGAACGTCGGCCTTCCTGGCGGCTTCGAGGGCGAGGAGCAAGAAGCGATTGGCCGAGACGACCTCTGGTACTTCCTCGCCGAGATTGCCCTGCGGCGGCTCCTCAACAGGGTCAGCCAGCTCATCTACTCAAAAGACTCGATGGCTTCCACCACCAGCCTGGAGCCGGTGGTGGCGGAGCTCGACTTTCAGCTGACGCAATGGTACGAGAGCCTGCCGATGCCGCTGCAGTTCCCCTTCACCCGCACCCTCCTCTCCGATCCGGTGCAGACCGTGTTGCGCTTGCGCTTCTTTGCTTGCCGGACGATCATCTACCGCCCGTACATCTTGGCCGTATTGGACAACGAGCAGGCCGTGCTGGACCCCGCGGTGCGTGACAGTTGCCACAAGTGCCTGGAAGCCTCCATCCGGCAGCTGGAGCACATTTCACAACAGTAAGTCCAAGTGCTGAATCATTGTCTTGTCATGGCGCTAACTCGCCGCAGTCACGCCGGCCACATGCCGTACCTGTGGCAGGGAGCGCTCTCCATTGTATCGCAGACGCTACTGGTCATGGGTGCGACCATGTCACCCTCTCTGAGCAGTATCCTGCTTACCCTCGTTCCCCATAGGGAAACCATTGATCAGATCATCAACGACGTGGTCATGGAAATCGAGCGATACTCGACACTGGCCCCGAGTCTGAGCCTGGCAGCCGAAATCATCAAGGAGGCCGAAGTGCGAAGGAGGGCATACCTGAGCGGTTGAAAGCCGCTCGGCCCGCCCGCCTATCCGAATTGATATAATTGTCTGCAGCGGGCCACCCATCTCACGAATGCGACCTGCGGCAGTCTCCAGCTCCACGTTGCTGACGGCCTTCAGTTGACGACTCTGCATCGAGCGCCCCGCCACCCGTTTGATCGGGAAAGCAGGCATACAATGGCAGCATCGCGTGCAAGCTACACTGAACCGGTGGAGGCACCCATCTGGGGTGCAGACAGAAATCCGGGGTCACGCCATCTGGAAATGGGGGTTGGACGTGGCCTGCGAATTGGCGTGGCTTGGTTGGCGGGTAATACTTGATCTTACACGGTATTCGGACCGAAATCCCGGCACGACCACCCACACAGCCAATGAGCCAGCCTGGCGCCAACCCATTTCGAGATGGCTCTGCCGCCGACCCCCGAGGGATAGAAAGAGAGAGAAAGAGGCGAGATGCTGTCACTTTTCCTGACGGACAAGTCTGACGGATTATTGCGCACTCAGTGGCAGCACTCGGTGGCGCTTCGAGGTGGCTGGGGTCACCGGCTCCAAGACATACGGGCGTGGAGGAACAAGACTTTACTCTGAGCGGTTCTGGAATTATACGAGCCAGCCATGGGTTGTCTTTGGGAGGACGGACAGTACACTTCTCTGGCCCGGGGACTTGGCTCCCAAAGAACAGGGCTGCCGAGATGTGGTGACATAGTAACTGTACAACATAGCACTGCCGATGAAGAAATACCCCATTTCCTTTCTGTACCTGGCAAAGGCGGTCCCAATCATCTATGCATCCATGGGTATGCGAATGTGACCATCTGGCCTGCGTTACAGCTGCAGACGTTGAACTCGACCTCGACCCCGACCTCGACACCACCTGGCCGCGGCAACGTCCTGAATGCAGAAGGTCGATGTGTTTCGACCTAGATTGCGCGGGATCTCGCGATTCGTTCACAGATACACGGGTACACTTGGACGCGACCCCAACGACTCATCTATGCGGGGTAAGCTCAGTCTGCCCCCGCGGACATGGTTACTGTCGACTGAAGTGCATACCTAGAAAGGTACGCGAGAGCGAGGGGGGCTTACGGTCACGCGCCGGTGCTGTGGCTGGCTTCTGTCGACGCTGGTGATGGGGTGTCTCCTCGTGATAGAGCCTCGCAGCATACATTCCAGGCATTCAAGGTCATTGGAACGAGGTTTTGAACCAAAATGGGATTTGGATATCATCATGGTCTTAGGTACGTGGTCACTATGAGGCGCTGAGAAGTGAAATGTATTACCCGTCCGTAGCGCTGTGTCTCGCTCAAGCGCCACAAGGGGGAGTGTCGAAGGCCCTGGTGTACGCAGCTGCTGATATGCCGCCGGTACGTGATTCGGATGGCACCGCCGCGGCCGGATGGCACCGTGTAAATGGCCCCCATATTTTCACGAGTGCCGCATCTGCCGGTATGCGGGGCGGGGCCATCGGAAGGGGGCCATCGGAGGGGCTGCATGAGACGGGGTCACGGGGTGGGGTTCCTGGCTGCGAGGGAAGGAGAAGACGGGATGGTACCACCAATCGACTCTTTCTGTCTTTACAGAACGGTGTTGGATGCGAAGCGTTCTGTAGTCATTTTCTGCCCAGTTGCCCAGCGCTAGGGGATTTGAATTTTTTCTTTTCCGTCCATCTGGCGCGGGATGCGTAGCACGATAACGATGTCGGAGGATAGCAAGGCACATGCAAGATTTGAAACCACAGAGAGGGATGCCGCCTTTCACGAAACCTGAGGGTGGTGAGGGCAGGCGGTCTGATATCTGGTAGACCATGGTGGTGTGGATGTGTGGTCTAGGAAAGAATCAAGACGATTCGCCAGCCAAGGCTGAATCAATGAATCGAGAGGCACTGAGAGAGAAGAAGAAAAAGCAAAAAGCAAAACTAGTCTTTTAGTGGCCGATGTGTCGAGGCGGTCTGCAGACGCCAATGACTCGGGGGAGGGCGTAACGGTCCGGGTCGGCCCCACCTGCGCCAATCGGCCCCGTGGGTAGCTCCGATCTACCTTTTTTCGTAGCCCGGCCGAAAATGAGTGGATCGGACACGCTCCAAGGGCCCAATTTCAGCATGCCCTGCAGTGGGAAGAAGGCGATGGAGATTTTTCGTGATTAGGGTACAGAAGTATGTAGACCCTCGAGGAAAGTGTAACCTGGACGCATGAATAGCTAATGTTAAATGCAGGGCATGGCCCCCTTTCACGACATGAGACTGTCGGCCAAATCACAGCGTCCGTGTGCTGGGCCGGCACCGCTGCCGCGGGCTGGGATCCCTGTGGACGTGTGTTGGAATGCGAGGGCTGAGGCACGTGCGCTTCAGGTCTGATGCTGCGGCGAGCGCGGCGGTTCCGGGTGCGAGGTACGTACGGTGCAGTAGGCGAGCTTAGGTAAGGCAGCTGAGGTGAGACTGTGAGGTTGAGAGAAAACGGTGGCGGGCAGTCCCCTGCAGGGACGCTGAGTACAGGGCTCAGCACCGCTGCACCATCCGCTAGCTTGCCGCCAGTCCACCCACACACACACCTCCCCGTTAGGCTGGCTTAGGTTCGCCTCATGGTTAGGTTTGGGCTGTCAAAGAGGCATGCCGCTCCCGCGCTGTAGGCGCACATCGGACTGGCCGCTGGCTGGGACGACTGTAAGACGCTTGTTAGCCCGTGTGGACGAGTACCTGTGGACACCAGGAGTCAGGACGGTGGTGCAGGGACTCTCGTGGTTTGGTGGGAGGCTGGAACGCGACGAACGAACGAGCGGACCGGTCCATTTGAACACGAGGGCGGGTCAAACTGAAAACTTCCTGGCTGCTATGTTCTGGTCCTCTTGGATTCAAGGGAGGGGCCCAGAGTCAGACAGAGACGGATAGAGGCAGAGACAATTGGATCTGGTTGTAGACTTGGGATTGGATGTGAATGAAGGAACGAATACAGAGAGGAGGCGTGAGGTGAAGCTCACCACCCCCGCCGCCAGCGATAGGGGCCAATCGGTTGCGCTGTGCCTCGGTGGCGCCCTGTTCCTTCCAGTGGCAGCTCTTCAATGACTCCTGAGACCTCCACTGGAAGGTGAGTCTTTGCCGGGCTGTCACAAACGTCCACTTCTCTGTTTCTATCGTCTCTTGTGCTCTCTCTTCCATCTCTGCTCTCCTTCACCTCACTTGGACCTTGCGTCAAGCTGCCAGCCCTCTCGCATATGGGATCGATCCAACCAAACTGATCCTTCGAGCCGTGATCCATCGAAACATATCTCCCTCTCGATATCCACAAGTCTCCCCTGTCCGACCAAACAGCTTCCGCTGCTGCCCGATTGATACCTCACCGAGGGGCACCAACCGACGAGACGAGAGACGAGGCAAACAAGTTGCGGCTTGCCGTCGTCAGTTGCAGGACACATTCACGAGAGAGAGAGAGAAACAAAAAAGCAGGGCGCGCGTGTGCATGTCCGATATGCAACCCGCCATTCAAGCCCAATCACCGCTCCACGGCATGCATTGAAACCACCCACTCACGAGCAACCAGCTGTCAGGGTGCACGCAGAACGCAGCACACCAGCACACTCTTTCTCGACACTAGACCGACCTTGGAGATCCAAGGCCGTGAGACCCTCACCACACGTCCCCCGACTCCCGGCTCCCGCTACCGCTACCGCTCCCGCTCCCCTTTTCCCACCACCCTCAAAACTCGTCGCACTCCCGGATGAGGCTGGCCCCAGCCCAATGGCCTATCGAGATGGCGCAGAGTTGCACAGGAGAACGAGCCGTCGGCGGCATCCTCCCAGCCCGCCGCAAATGACCGACTATGATTGGCACCCGATCCCTCACCCCAGCGTCGCTGCCGAGTCCGCCTATGACCTGATGCCCTACCGGAGACCCAGAGACTTTATACAAGGGCCCGACAGCACGAGCTCGCCCTCGCCCTTGGGACCACCACCGAGAAGAATCGTAAAGCTCAGCAGTGCGCCTCCCACCCCAGGAGCCACGATGCCCAGAACCCCAAAAGCCGGTGCTCCGTATAGAAGGGGAAGGGTCCCGGTGAACAATGACTACCACTCGTACGACGACGACGATGACGACGACGACGACGACGACGACGACGACGACGAAGAGGAAGAGGAGGACGACAGTGAGGAGGAGTCTCCCCTAGCCAGGCGGCAGCAGCAGTCTTCCATTCGACACCGTAGCCGCAGCACCGCCCATCACTCGAGGACGCGGCCGGTCTATGAGTCGAGGCGGTCGTCGAGATATTCGAGGTCTGAATCAGAGTCGGAGTCGGATGAAGACTCGGAAACGAGCGACTCATCAGAGGAGGAGAAGCGGGAGACACAGCAAGAACGAGAAAGGCGGGCGCGGGCGCGGGAGCGGGAGAGGTACCAAAAGCCAGCACGCCGTACCCAGACCATTGTCGAGCGGCGGACGCCCCCATCAGCCGACAATACACCAAAGCGCCGTAGAAAGATCAAGAAGATCATCTACATGGAGGAGGACGGGTCTACGGAGCCCACGCCGCGGCAGTCCTTGGGCGACCTTAGCCGCTCGTCCTCGCGACACCGCTCCCACCCGTCGTCCTCGCGTCCAACGTCCGAGAGACACTACCCCAGACAGCATTCCTATAGTCCTGTGAGGAGATCAAGCCGCCATCACTCGTCGGCGAAAACGTACGAGATCTCTCAGCCTCCCAGCGCCACCAAGAGGCTGGCGTACGAGATACTCCCGGATAGGGGTCGTCTTGACGTGACTCCCAGTAGGCATTCCAGGAGACACCAGTCTCAGGTTGTGTACCCAGAGACGCGGTCGATCCGCCGCTCCAACACCGTATCGGGGGCATCGCATGTCACGTCGCACACGCGAAGCACGACCTCGTCGAATAGGCCGCCGTCTACTTTTGTGGGAAACGTGCTCACGGGGAGCACCGTTTCCCGCTCGTCAGAGAAGCCAGCCAGGTATGTCAACAGAAGACGCACGTCCGCACCAGCTAACACCATCCAGGGTCGAGTGTCTTGCGTGTATGGAAGAGTTCCAGCCGAGTAGAATCGCAAAATTCAAGTGCGGTCATCGAATGTGTGATCAGTGCCTCAGAAGACAGTTTAAACTCTCCACCACCGACCCGCAGCACATGCCTCCAAAGTGCTGTACCGCAAACATCCCCTTGAAGCACGTGGACCACTTGTTCTCGGCCGACTTCAAGAAGAAGTGGAATAGAAAGTTCTCAGAGTTCACAGCGGCCAACCGCATCTACTGCCCGTCGAGAAGGTGCGGCGCGTGGATCAAGCCCGAAAACTTCCGCAATGAAGGGGGAGGTCGCCAATCCGCCAAATGCGGCCATTGCAAGGCCAAAGTGTGCTGCTCCTGCAACGGCAAATGGCATTCGTCGAGGGAGTGTCCCAGTGACGAAGAGACGACGAGGTTTCTGGACCACGCCAAGGGCGAGGGATGGAAAATGTGCTACAAGTGCAATCACATGGTTGAGCTCAAGGAGGGCTGCAACCACATGACATGGTAAGAGCAGCTTGGTTTCTTCGTGTGATGTCTCTGCTGACCAGAACAGTATTTGCGGAGCGCAGTTTTGCATGGTGTGCGGCACCAAATGGAAGAGCTGCGATTGCCCTTGGTTCAACTACGAGACAGCGGACGCGGAGCGGCTTAACGAGATGCATCTGCCGTTGGCGATGGGCCGAATGGAGCGGCCGGGGCTGGGCACCGAGACCCCGAGAAGCGCGAGAAGCATCCGATCAGCCGACGTAGGGCACACGACGCCTCGTTCGCGATCCCAAGAGTACGATAACAGACTGATGCGGAGGTTCCAAGAGAACCGTGACGAAGACCTCGCGAGGACGATGCAGACGTACGAGCTCGACGACGCGTATGACCGAGGGTACGGAGACCTCGTGAGCATTGGCAACACGGCGGGCCATTATCTGAACGAAGACTATCGCCGAGAGCCCGACGTATTCGCATCCGGACCCGTGCCGCCTGCACCAACGCCACCGGCGGCGTTTGAGCGACCGCCGCCAACGGACTACATGTCGGGTGTCAACCGGGCGAGAGGCCTCCCCCAGGATCCTCTGGGGCAGCGATTGGCTGAGCGGTTCTCCGAGTCGCGTTCGAGTCCAGGTGGTCCCCGGCCGGGTATGATGGCACCGCCGCCACTGCCACCGCTCGCGGCCATGACAGCTCCCATCATGGGTCCTCCCCCTCCCATGATGGGACCAATGGCCATGGGGCCGCCGCCCCCGATGCCGCCGCCGCTGCCGATGCTGAGACGGCACACGATGGAAGAGGAGTTATACGCAAGCGTCAGATCGATGCGGCCGTCCGAGCGGGTGGCGCCGGGGCGGATGATACACGACTACGAGATGGAGGCGGCGGCGCACGCGCACACCCCCCGGAGCCGGAGACGAATGCGAGAGGAGCCCAAGTCGTCGACGCTCGCCGGGCTCACGGGCATTGGGCGCGGCGTGAACCGGGTGCATGAATGGCGAAACTACGTGTGGCCTGGGAGGCCTGAGGATGAACACGCGGCCGTAGCATGATGCAGATGAGAGAGGGTCGGCTTTACGACAGATGACAGAAAAAACAGCGAAACACAGCACACAGCACGACTTATGATTTGCGAATTTTCCGGCCACGTTGCGCGTTGCGGGTTGGTGTAAGGCTGTCTGCTTTTATTTTTCATGGTAGGGGGGTGGGTGGGTTATTACTTATGCATGTAATACTAAAGGCGTGATATATCCTCGGGATGGAACATGGTATTCAGGGCGGCGTGGTTTTCTCGGGGAATTATAGGCAAGGTAGTAACGAAACGAAGTTTTAACGAAGCATAACATTTGATTTTGTTTCCCAGTGACTTGCCTTTGCCTTGCCTTGCTTAGGTCAGTGTACAGTAAAGCAAAGCACAGCTGGTTCGGCTCGTTTCTCATGTGAACTCTCTTGCCTCGGTCGGTTCGCGGTGGTTCAGAGATTTTTATGTTTTGCTCGGATCGCGGCCGTCTGGTGTCGGGAGCCAAGGAGGGACGGGACGTAGAGGATGCCTATTTTGGATTATGGGCATGTCTGCGTTGTGAGTTCTTTTTGTGTGCTTCTTTTGGGTTGTTTGTATGTGTCGACCCTGTTGTTTTGATGTGTTGTTGATGGACTCGTTGTCTAGTTGGCCTGTGAATAAGATGCTCGTGTGGGTATGGTACTCTATCTGTGAGAGACATTGAAGCTTTGACGGACTTGGGTCCGGGAGGGGATTGCGACTGGGTTTATTTGGTTGGACCTTGGACCTAGAAAACTGAGGCGTTGGCTAACTCGTTTTTGTATGTGTGTGGTTCATGTTGATGTTCCCCGTTGCAGGTTGCAGGTTGCAGGTTGCCCGTTCCCCGCTGGCTGGCTCGTGACGTGGACGTTGGACTGTGGATGAGTGGTTTTGCATTGACGGGCTTATTTCGCCAGCTCAGGCACGTGTCGGGGTGATACCTACCTGCTGGTTTGTGACTTTTTTGTATGTGATGCCACATGCCCCCGATCTCACTGAGGAGGGATGAGATGAGATGTGGTGCGACCTATCGTTGCATTCACCCAACATACTCGCATATGAGAGCGCACGTCCGTGATGAAAAGTATAAAGTGGGAGTTAGAAGAGTGAAGTGAGTGGTACGGTACGTCGGATTTCTCATGCGTAACGCTGTCAACTCTGTGAGGCGCAGAGGTTCAGTGGTTGAGTAACGCAGCAAAAGAGAGTTTGGGGCAGCGTTGGAGATGGATGAGACCCCCCTACCAATGGACATCTCGATTTGATGTTCCATCGATGGGAGTCTGGCGTGGTTCACCCTGGTAAGAGGCAGCTCCAATTAGGCATGTGTAAGGTCCCAGACGGTGGGGTTTTAGGCTTGGACTGATCTCTTTTGCTTGCGGCCTTGGCGGGGGAGTTTGACTGGTGACAATCTGTGTCGAGAGAAGTATGGCATTCTCAACTTTTGCTTGCCATGAGTCGTGAGCATGATTTGAGAATGAAGTGAGTTGCCACACTATCTAGGTACTCATGTGTACATTTCATCCATCTCACAAACCTCCAGATTCCCACAGATCGGATCGTGTAGAAGTGTATTCGATGGCCTGAATTTCATCGAGGCCCGCCAAGCTCTGCGAGGAGTGACCCTGCTGTGTAATGAGGCGACGAGAGTGAGCAGCACATCGTGTGAGGTGGACTCGTGGATATCGGAGAGTTGTAATTTGAGGCGGGCATGGCGGGGTTGTAGGCGAGGTATCTTTTGTATGATTTTAGTGTTAAAAGATACATCGAAGCTTAGCACTCGCTTGTGGTCTGTAGTGTACAGGGTAGAAAGAAGAACTGTGGGACGGGAGAGAGAGGGGGGGCACCCAGGGCTGCCGAAAAGGCTTCGCCCTCGCCCAATTGGCAATGACGTTGACGTTGTCTGTGCCTGCTGTACGCTCTTTAGCGGGGACACCCAAACCGAATCACCCACTGCCCACCCACGCAACCGTGGCACACCCCTTCCCTGTCCTTGGTCTGCCGGATCCCTCGTGCTCTTTTTTTTGCCCATCCGGCGCCCATCGCTCTCGGGCTGCTCGCTGCATCTTGCTGGCCGCTCTCGTCGGGGAGTTCTACATTCTACCTTACCCTAATGCAAGCCTCGCTCTACCTTTTTACTTTGAGCACATCAACCTGGAACCCGACATAACGTACCTTACCTCGTGCCAGCTGTACTATCCGGGGGGCACAGGGCCATCCAACCGCAAGCTCCGTGTTTCTCCCCCCCATTGCCCATCGTCTTTCTCCTTTCCCCATCTTACCTACACGTACGGATACCTACAAAGTCTACAAAGTACACCCTCCATTACAACAGCACGTATTCGTACCTCTACCCGATCATCCTACCTCAGGTTACATCTCACATGCCCTCTCGAATCTTCCTCAACCCTTACCTCCGAAAGCAAGACGGCTCACGCGATATCGGCTTCCACCCGTATTAAACCATCCTGAGCTCCAAACCGTGCGATTCGCGGTTTCCTAACCCACAGCTCGTCGAAATAACCCCCCCTCGCAAACTCGCCTCTTCCCTCGATTCGAATCCCCCAGAGATGACGGCGTCGACAACGAATCGAAAGTAGACAATCACCTCCCCCCGGCGGCACGATGCTCCTCGTATACCAGGTCGGGAGCGTCAAGATCGGAGAGGTCGTCCGCTACACAGTCACCTACACGCCCTCCCAGGACCGAATCCTGCCCTCGCCTGAGCGCCTCTACCTGCGCGTCCGCAATACCTCGGCCATTGCCCTGCGCGCCGCCTTCGTCCACGGCCCTTACACGCTGGGCGCCGCCGCCTACCCGTCCAACTTCAACCCCAACGTCAAGTTTGCGAACCCCCGCCGCTATGGCGTGCCCGAATTCGAACCCATGCTCAAGGCCGGCGGCTCGTGGGAGTGCGAGCTGGTCGTGCCGGAGCACATAAGGCAGAGCGCGGGAACCGGAGGTGGCGCCCATTTCGGCGGCGGCGGCGGCGGGGCATCCGGGCAACCCGGAGAAACCGAGACCGAGTGCGCCTCGTGGATCGTAGAGGTGTCGTCGCAGGTCATCTTCTCCACCTCGGCCGCCGTCGGGTACGAGGTGACCATTGCGAGGGACGCCAAGTCGCTCAACCTCAGCTCGTCGCTGCCCGTCATCGGCGGCCAGGCGCAGGTCCCGCAGCCCGGCAAGGTCGCCGATCACCAGCAGAGCGTGGGCGCCAAGGACGGCCATCATCCGGCGCAGCCGAAGGGCGTCTTCTCCAAGGCTATACGGCTCAAGGTCGAGGACACAGCCGCGTTGTGGAACACCCCGAGGCTTCCGGGCTGGGACGACCTCAACATTGACCGCCTCAAGAGCCGCGCGAAAAAGGACCAGCCCGTGGAGAGTGTCGTCACCCAGGATAGGCCGGCGGAAGAAAGGCCCGAAATCAAGCAGAAAAAGGTGCACCTGGTCGTCCTCACCCATGGCCTGCACAGCAACCTGGGGGCGGATATGCTGTACCTGAAAGAGAGCATTGACCAGACGGTAGCACAAGCAAAGATTGATGCCAAGGCCCGGCGTGCCAAGGAGCGCGCCGAGAAGACTGACACTGACGGAGACAAGACCCAAGATGACAGCCCTGCGGAAGACAACGGTGACGACGAAGAGGTCATTGTGCGTGGCTTCTCGGGCAATGCGACAAAGACTGAAAGGGGTATCAAGTACCTGGGTAAGAGACTGGCTAGGTACATCCTGTCCATGTCGTACCCCGACCAGCCATTCCTGCCCTCAAAGAAGGGACACGCAGAGACCGCCGTCTCTGCCGTTTTCAACAAACCAGATTCAGACAGCAGCAAGGCAGCCCACAAGCACAGCACGATACACGAAAAGGTGTCGGACGAGAAGCGTCCGTTCAAGATTACCAGCATCAGTTTCATTGGGCATTCTCTTGGGGGTTTGATCCAAACATACGCCGTTGCATATATACAAAAACACTCGCCCGAATTCTTCACCATAATCAAACCAATCAACTTTGTCGCCCTCGCCACACCCTTCCTCGGCCTCAGCAACGAGAACCCCCTGTACGTCAAGTTCGCCCTGGACTTTGGCCTGGTCGGCAGGACGGGTCAGGATCTCGGTCTCACGTGGCGAGCGCCCACCATTGCGAGGAGCGGGTGGGGAGCCATTGTCAGCAACCTAGGCGAGAGCGCACACAAGAGAGTCATGGGCGAGGTGCAACCCGAGTCGAAGCCTCTGCTGCGGATTCTACCGACAGGTCCCGCGCACACGGCGCTCAAGAAGTTCCGCAATCGGACGGTCTACTCCAACGTTGTCAACGACGGCATCGTGCCGCTGAGGACGAGCTGTCTCTTGTTCCTGGACTGGCAAGGTTTGGGACGTGTGGAAAAGGCGCGACGGGAGGCTGGCTTGGTTGAGACGTTGGTGGGCGCCGGCTGGGCTGAATTGACGGGCGGCAGTCTGGCACCGACACCGAGGAGATCTAGCGCATTCCTACCACCAGACGAGGGAGAGGTGTCGGACGACCACTCTGGGAATATCACGCCTACGGCACCGACGGATGCTGTCGAGGTACCGCAGCCACCACGCAATGCCATGGTCGAAGACGACCGAGCGAGTCTGCGGTCGGTGCCCACGCCGTTCAACGAGAGCGGCCCCGAGGGTGCCAAGGAAACAAACAACGGTCCGTTTGCCGGCTTCTTTTCCCTGTTCAAAGGCAGCGAGCAGACGCAGACCAAGACGCAACCAAAGACGCCCAGCATGTCCAACAAGCAGAACAAGATCTACAAGCGCAGTCAGACGATCAACTTTGACGAGATCCCGCAGACATCCGGCACAAAGGTTACTGCGGGCCACGAGCTGGAGCGGGACCAGCAACACGTCGCGCCGCCGAGGACGAGCTTCTTCGAATCTGCGCACGACCTGATCAACCCCAAGATTCCGACGACGGAGTACCTCATCGACCCATCCAAGCGACCCAGGGCCATCTTCCACGACCGCGTGTACCACCCGAGTGACATACCGCCCCCGCCACTAAAGAAGAAGCCCACCGGATCGCTGGCATCTCGGAGAAGCACGTTCCGAAGGGCTGCCTCGACGGGGTCTGGCGGTTCGAGGACCAGCACGGACTCGTCACCCCACCCGTCGCAGCGCTTCTCGCACGAGGGCACGATGGACTCGACGCGGGACTACGACGACACGATCAACACGAACCCCGACAAGAGCCCCGACGAGGAGATTGACGGGTCACAGATGCGGGTCGAGGAGAAGATTGCCCGGGCCTACCACCGCGGTCTGGCGTGGCGCAAGGTCTTGGTGAAGCTGGAACCCGACGCGCACAACAACATCATCGTGCGTAGGATGTTTGCCAACGCCTACGGATGGCCTGTCGTGAAGCACCTGGTCGACGCACACTTTAGCGACTCCGCCACGGCGAGAACGCGCGACGAGGACGCGGGCTCCGGCGAGCTTGCGTTGGACGTGGGCCAGGCGCCGAACAAGTACGGCGACGAGGTCAGGGACAGCGGCGTCGGGTCGACGGGCGACGACGGATCCGACGAGAGACCTATTGCGGGGATGTTGTCTCCCAATTCGCAGCGGGAAGCGGCGGACCGGGTGCCGGATATGCAGGCGCCGCCGAAACGGCGCTCGTCCTCGCGCAGCTCGTCGGCTAGCCCGCCTAGGATCACGCGGTCGACGAGGCCGCAGCGGCCTGAGAGGGTTGATTCCATGACGTGGAGTGATCGGGATTGGGCGGATGATAGCGACGATAGTGAGACGACGGCGACGACGGCGAGCGTCAAGAGTCCTACGGTGGCCGAGTTTAAGGATAAGGAGGGGAACCGGTCGTCGACGCCGCTTGGTGGGTGGAATTGGACGGAGAAGATTGTCGGGAGGGGGGGGTCGAGTCGGAAGACATCGCCCAAGCCGGAGACTCAGGCTGCCAAGGGGGATGTCAAGCCTGATGTCAAGCCGGATACCAAGGCTGCTATCAAGGACGATGCCGTCAACACCGACGATGTCAAGAGCGATGACGGCGGCGTGGATTAATGGTGGCTGGAGAGGGCCCGCGTGCACATGAGAAATACCTACACTACATACATGCTTTTAATCGATGAGATCACGTTTTGATGACTTTACTAACATTATGAGCCTTGATTGCATAAAGTGACAGTTATCGTGAAGTGTGATCGTATCAATCGCGGGCCAACTCGAGATGTCGTTGCTGCCCATTAGCGAGGTACAAGGAAACATAGTGCCAATGTTACTGCAACTCAAGTACCTGACTATCGGAAGATGGGTGTCCGGGACCCTTGCAACTTCCCGCTTGCGTCATCGGAGAGTGGAAACACACTTACAAACAACTTGTCAGTGACAAACTCGGTCTCAGAAACCCCGAGTTACGACAAATAAAGTCAATCATGTCGTTAATACCGCCGTCTCTAAGACTCCTCAATGGAGTCGCACGAATTTCTCGTAGAGGCTTTTCAACCTCCCCCGCGAGAGCCGTCGACTTCACCCATGTTGTAAGTTTCCCGCAAGTTTTCCCGATATCAAACCTCACCATCACAACCTCAAAACACCAACACTAACACAACCCCCAGGTCATAGGCGGCGGCGCAGTAGGCCTCGCAACATCCCACCGCCTCGCCACCCACCCAAACACCTCAACCCTCCTCCTAGAACGCCACACCGCCGTCGGGACCGAAACGTCCTCCCGCAACAGCGAGGTTATCCACGCGGGCATCTACTACGGCGCCGGAACCCTCAAGACAGCCCTCTGCGTGCGCGGGAAACACCTCTTGTATGATTTCTGCAAACGCCACCACGTAGGACACGCCAATACTGGCAAATGGATCGTCGCGCAGAACAAAGTCCAACGAGAGGCGCTGCAGCGCGTGCATGATTTCTGTATCGAGGAAATTGGCGTGCCGGTACGGTGGGTAAGCGAAGAGGAAGCGAGGAGGGAAGAGCCGGAAGTTCAGGCACTCGCCGGCGTGCTCGAGTCTCCGACCACGGGCATCGTCGATTCGCACGGGCTAATGGTCGCCTTGACAGGCCTCTTTGAAGACGCAGGCGGCGTAGTGGCGCTCAACTCCCACGTCGTGGGCATCACACCCCTCGGCACTCACGGGTCCCAAGGGTGGGAGATCAACGTCCGCGACCCATCAACAGGAGAAACGAGCTCCGTGACAACACAAGTCCTGATCAACGCCGCGGGGTTAGGCGCAGTCGACATCCACAACATGATTGTCCCGCCCTCCCACCACCGACAAATGTTCTACGCAAAGGGGAATTACTTCTCCTACTCGGGCGGCGGCGGCGGCAGCAAACCCGCCCCCAAGATCAAGAGACTCATTTACCCGGCCCCTGAACCGGGCGGCGGCGGGTTGGGGACGCACCTCACGCTCGACCTCGCGGGTAGGGTACGTTTCGGACCAGACGTGGAGTGGGTTGATTCACCCGATAATCTAGCCGTCAACGGCGCGCGGCTGCCCGAAGCCGTGGAGGCGATTAAAAAGTACCTACCCGGTCTCGACGAGAGTGCTCTTGTGCCAGATTATGCGGGGATACGGCCAAAGCTGGGGCGCAAGCAGGCTGTTGCCGAGGGCAGCGGGTTCCATGACTTTGTCGTCCGCAAGGAGGATGGGTATGAGGGGTGGGTGAATTTGTTGGGCATCGAGAGCCCCGGGCTGACGAGCTGTTTGGCGATTGCCGAGCGGGTGGATGAGATTGTGTACGGGTAGCAGTGCGATGTAATGGACAAGAAAGATGTCTTCATTCTGGGTCTCCAACGCAGATCCATCGACCTTGAAAAACGCTACAGTATCCTATGCTCTGCGAGACCATGTATTACACGCGAAACAAAAATCATCGGACCAGAGCATACAGTCCACATGTTACAATAAACACCAAAATGACGCTACAGACTTTTCATAGAGAATGCGTGTGTAAATGTCGTCCCTCACCAAATCATAAATCATGTAGAAACTCCGCCACGCCGTTTATCCCCAGGGCAGCTGTGTCATGTTCGGCTGTACAGTCATTCCCACCATTCCCAACGCCGGCAAAGGATAGTACAAACTTCACGCGCTACCGTAACGTCAAGCTGGGCTGGAACTTGCGGCCTTGGACGTCGACGTGGAACTCGTAGATGCCGTTTTCCGCACCAACGTACCTAATCGGTTAGCTTCACTCACTGCGCATCCAAAGACCAACTTACAAGACTCTGCCATCCTCGCTCCACGAGATCCCGGCCGTGTTGTCGGGCTCGGGTGGTGCTTCGTGGACGCCGCGCTCGGCCATGCGCTGCTCGGCCATTCGCTGCTCGCCCCGTCGGCGCAGGAATTGGCTGCGCTCCAGTTGCCGCAGGATATCGTGGTCGCGCTCCATCTCACGCATATTGACGCTATTGAGAAGCGGCAGAATTTCTCTGTTGCGGTCCTGAACGGCTTGCCGGAGATCCTGGATGTTGCTCTCAAACGACATGGTGTAGAGCGCTTCCAGGTCTGCCCAGCCGCTCCCCGCCGGTGTCAGACTGCGCAGACCGCTTGGCCCACGCTGTGTCGTCGCCAACGCTTCACTCGGGCGTATGCTTGCCGAACGTCGCGGTGGGTGAGGAGTCGCCAGGCCTAGGTCTCGGTCAGAGCTGGACTGCAAGTCCATCATGCTGTCCCGGCTCGAATTGGACTGCAGAATGAGACGCTGAGCCGTGCGTATACGTTCCTGCGCGCGCTCTCTCGAATCTCGAATGTTGCCGAGGAGGTCTCCAATGGCCCTGGACACGTTTTGATTTGAGCCATTACTGGGCTCGCCCGCCTCATGGTCCAGGCCCACGCGCGCCGCCATTCTTTGTGCCCTCTGCGCCACTTGAAAGTCTCGCTGCGCTTGAATATCCCGCTGCGCATTCAGTCGTGGGCGTGCCATTGTCTCGGGGTCAATACGGGCACCTCTCCCACCCATGGGAGGCATGCCTGGAAAGAATTGTGGTGATGCCTGCTGTGATGTCTGCTCTGCCATTCGTGCCGCGATCCGGTCCCTCTGCTCCCTCCTACGGCGGTCGTCCTGCAGGGCTTCAAGCACACGCGTCTCGTCGGGTGTGAGTGCTAGATGCTGGCGTCCTGCACCGTCGAGTCGCCGCCGCCTGCTTTCGCTGGCCTCTGGCAGGATGGACGACAGAGTATCATTCGGCTCACCACGGCCCTCCAGCAGCCGCGGGTCAATCGTGGCACGATCCAGAACAGGAATTTGGTCGTAATCCTCGGTGGCGCTGATATCCAGGATTTGACGTTGCACGAACCCGCTCCTCAGATCCGCGATACCAACGTGGCCACGGTCTTCGGTCCAAGCCAGGAGGTCATACGGCCCAGGACAAAAAGCCATGTCGCGGATCGCACCCGACCCAGCCATCGGCCGTGACGACGTAAACGACGTTAGCAGCGGATCGGCTACATCTGGATCGGTCAGGCTCGCAACGTCAAACACCGAAATGGTGCCGTATTGTGTCCCGACAGCCAGATACGCCCCCGTGTTGGAGAAACACGCCGCGAAACTTCCCCTGCTATCGGAGCTGTCGTCGCGACGCTGGCTCTTGAGTAGGATCTTGCCACACAGCTCCCAGCGGTACTCGATCTTGTCGTCGTTCCGGAACGGGCCGCTCTCGTCGATTGGTGCCTCGGTACGATGGTGAATATACAGATAAGGGTCGTCGAGGATTGCGCACAAGAGGCGACCATCGGGCGAGATGATGGCTCGATTGACGTAGTCGGGGTACGTCACTATATCCAGAGGCTCGACCTTGTCCTGGTTATCAAAGTCGCGCAAGCCGACCAGAACAACCGTCTTGTCGTTGTTTGCCAGGACGGCGGCGGACTCTGTGTATGCTCCGTGATGCATGGGGCCAGCCGCTGGTGGGAACCACATGGTTATGCAGTTGACGCGATCGCGCGCGAGCCTTTGGCTCTTGGCAATGACGCTCTTGTCCAGCCGGCTGCTCATATTCAGCCGCCGCGCCTGGCTGAGGATCCCAAAGACGGTATCTGGCGGTCGAGGGGTTTCCGAGTCTGTCCCCATGCCGAGAGGTAACCGAGCGTCGGGTTCCAAGTTGAGTTGCAGATCGAGATTGTTATCGTCGTCGCTAACACTGTCCATCTGGATCGCCGTGAACTCGCCCGTTTCGCCTCCGCAACACACCCAGCCGTTCTCGGCGACTAGGCATCGTGGCGAAAAGGACAGGAACTTGACCGTCTCGCACTCCTTGGTCGTCGTGTTGAGCCGCTGGACATGGTTGCTGCCGGCGCCCCCGGGGAAGTAGACAAAGTTTTGTTTCTCGGCGCTGATGAGCGATCGTAGCTGCCAGTGTCTGTATGTGGTCAGTACTTGAGGTATGTGGTGCGCGCGAGGTGGAAGCGGATGATGGAGACGCACTGAGATCGGACAGGGATGCGGTAGTGTTTCCGCGGCTTCTTGGAGATCAAGTCGTTTGTCGGATAGTACCTGCAGCGAGTCAAAAGTCAGTCTGGCATGGTCGAAACAATTGCAATGTTGGGAGACATACGAGACGCCATCTTTCACAGCCATGATGGCTTATGGAGTGGCCAGAGGGTTCGTCCGTGAGAAAGTAAACATGTAGGTGCCGAGGCACGCGTAGTCGAGCAGAGTCGCCAGTGCAATCAATCCCACCCGCGTGCTGAGCGATGACAGTGACGACAGGGCGGTGAGTACACAGCGACTGATGAAGCCGTGGGATGATTCGGGGTGTCGGATGTTTGGGGACGATGCGATGTGAATTGCGCGAGACGAGAGGCAACTTCCTGCATGACGTCCGTGTATGGCAGGAGGGGCCTGTTCTGCTTTTCGCCTTCGTCCTGGTTGGTTGGCTCGCTGCCTGCGAGAACAGTGGCCTGCGCATGCGGAGTACAGTGGTAAGCTACCTAAAATTGGGAGTCCCGGGGTACCTCTGCAGCACGTACCCTGGGCAAGTGCCTCGGGACGGGAGCTTGGGCTGCTGCTTACCCAACGAGGCACTTTGCTTACCTCTTGGAGTCCTGCACCTAGGTAGTTATGGTAAGGTCGGTACCTCATTAGCAGGTAGTCTGGGGTCTAAACAGACGTCCAATCCGATTGTTGGTTGATTCTCTTAGCTAAAAGACGCCATTTACACACGGGGTTTTCTAGCGCTTTAATGGGGCATCTTTCAATGATCCAAGTAATTAGTATCAAACCACCTCGATGCACCCGCAACCTACGGCAAGGTAGGCTTTTCTTCTCCATCAAAGTCGGCAAATATCCGTCCAACCAATCGTCAATTCCCATCTCAAATTGAGTACCTAGCAAATCTTGTCCGTTTATGGCCCCCGTTGCGATCCGTGGCCTCTACCTGTTTCTTTGGTGGTACCTCGCGACAGGTGCAACTCAGCTGTTTAGTCAGACTTGTGTCGAGAGTAATAACCTAGAGAGAAGACCGGATTCTCAGACCTCTTAATTCGGATAGATGAGCACTTGTCAATGAGGACCATAGTTGATCAATGGGAACCACACTGCCGTATTGTGCCTCACCCAAGTACTTCAGGCTCGCCTCGGTCAAATCACAGATCGTGAATGAGTTGAACAAGATGATTCTTTCCGGACTTCATGAAATGCACTAGAGTTGATCATCTTCCTGTAGATAAATCCCAATGACGAGCCAGCGCATGCAAAGAAGACTTCATCTACCATATTGGTTTCGGAATCCCCCACCCGACGCCAAAGCACCACCGCCAATCAACTGTTTGAAGTTCTGCTGATTCTCGGGCAGCAATCCTCCAACCCAGTATGCGGTCAAAGTACCCGAGAGCCACATCAGATGAAAAGGGGACAATCTGCCCCTTCAATGCCCAGACCCAAAGCACCTTCATTGATGAGTTGGGACAGGTCCGCGGCAATTGAACAGCTACCGCAACACCCAGGCGAAGCTCTGCGTCGCGCCAGGTCTTGATCCGACCTCGGGGTATCAAGACCCACCGACGGGACCCACCTTTCGGGACCGGAAGCGCAGCCGTCGGGGCCTGCTGGATCGGGTGTGCTTTCCGCGCAGCCGGTGGACCTCTCCAGGTTTTTCTCTGCGCTGTGCAGAGCAGATTTCGCACTCCCGAGTCGTCTGGGCCAGCCTGCCGGTAAGACGATGAACTGCAATTCGTCTCTGAAAAAGGTGAATCTAGAGAGGGTGGCCATCATTCAGATAAACAGTCACAAAGACACTCGCTGGCACGCAAGACGGAGGCGCAAAAAGTCTGCGTGCTAGGGGATGAATCGAGCAGCATCAACGCGTCAGTACCCTCCGCCGCCACGGCAAAGAGCTCAGAGACTCCAGTCTCCAGGTCAAAAAATTTCCAGCCGAGCTCCCCCTAGCTCCCCTGGCTCCGTCCCTGGCCGGTGACACGTCCACTAGCGCCACGTCCATTACCTGCAATGGCCGGGCGATCCCGTTGCTTCAAGCGCGCCTCCACCCTGTGGCTGCCATTCATACGTCACGTGCGCCGGCGCCCCCACCGAAGAGCCCACTGAGAATCTCTGGTGGTGGAGCTCCTACAGCTCGGAATAACCGATGCCGGGGTCCCGAGCCTGGCGGGATTCGGTCGGCTTCTATGACCGGGGGCGCGCATCATTTTTCGGGTCAAAAAATTTCGAACTCTCCTTGCCATCATCATTTCTTCGCATCCTCATCCACCTCCTCCCTCCCCCCAATTCATCCACAGTGTACTCTATAATAACCGCTTTTCCATTCCTTTCCGCGCGCCATCTTCTTTTCCCTCCATCCCCTTTTGTTATACCCACACACAATCAGGCAAGATGATGTCTGCACGCTTCTCAAGAGCTGTACGTTCCCCC
>JFFI01001228.1:0-17652 GCA_001563125.1 Colletotrichum salicis | reverse complement strand
CCCCCCGGCGAAAAGCTCAGTCACACAGCAACATCAACTCCAACCATATACTCAATCACTTCACACCCTCAACTCACCCACCATGCCCTCTATAATCGACGGCAGCCTCTCCCGCCGTGCCTACACCCCCCGCGAATCCGCAACCCGAATAACACACATCCTCCACAATCCCTCCCTCCTCACGCCCCGCGAGGTCGTGCTGGGGATCTACCTCCTCTACATAAGCTACTGCACAGCTCTCACCCTCCGGAGCATCGGATACCTCGTCTTCGAGGCGGACGGGCGCGAGATGTGGTGCCCCGCGGACCCGCCTGTGCCGGAGTGGTATCCGCCCGGGTGGAAGGTGGAGCTTAGTCGGTGGGATTGTTTCCGGATGTTGAGGTGGATGGTATTCAGGAGGGTTTGGGCTTTGGGGTATGAGGGTTTTGCGTGGGGTGTTTTGGGGGCGCTGGGGGCGTTTGCGGTGGAGGAGGGGGTGAGGTGGGTTAGAGGGTGATTGAGTGTTGGTGGCAATGCTTGGTTGGCGATGTCAACGGGTGTAAGGCCGCGATTGGGGAGCCTGTGAGAGAGGCTTTGGGTGAGAGTGGGAGAGTCTCCGCCGCGCTGACAATCCTTGTATTGGGATGAGATACATCATGAACTAGCTTCGCGTGTATTGTTCTGATAACAGTTTACCTCACTCGAGGACAATATTCGACTCTTAATTATTCCGCAAATTGGGCATTATATATCTTGAAATCCTATTACAGGATTAAACCACAGAGATACGTATATGCTAGTATACACCATTAAAGGGTAATTACGTACATAGATATTTGTAAAGGGTGAGCTTTTTTACGCACTTACGTGCCTAGAATAATAAAAAGAACCAATACATCTTGAAGTTGAATGCATTCCCTTTCGTCATCGAATTCTCATAGGAGGCACCAACAACTGTTATCTAAATGTATCAATCGAGTTGCAGTGCCTAATCTTACTTTCCTCAGATCAGCCACATAGCCTTGGTCAGAGATGAGAAGGCAAACAGGGAGGCTGTCATCGTCCTTCTTCTACTGCCACTCACTCGCACGAACTTGCGTCTGCCTCTGGTCAACCCATTCACTGCAATCTTTACCCCCCCAAAGGCCATAGACGTAAGGCATGACGAGCAGCAGCAGCAGAGACAAGCAGTGGCAAGAGCAACCTGAACACAGGGACTTTTGCAAGTTGGAGAGCAGAGCACCGAGAGCGCAAGGCCAGAACGACTACCCTTTACTTGCGCAACCATTTGTTCTTGACAGAGTGCACAGCAATTTTATCCCACCCAGAGCGTTGACCCGAAAGGTGAGTGGTCAACCTCTAACATCCCATCCTGGCCGAGTCTGAAAGTGGGTGTTGCGATGCGTGATACTTACTGCAATTTCTACTCTACCTACCAAAGGCAATGAAGTAAGGTGACTTGGTGAGAGTCCAGGGCAGTTGATTTTGATTGATTGGTTCCTTTCTCCGGTTGACGATTACCTACCTGCTTGTGTGCGCCCGTTCACTGCGATACAGACTCGTTACAAACGTGAAGATAGACAGAGAGGCTGTCATCTTCGTTCTTTTGCTGCCACTCGCTCGCACCTTGCGTCTAGCTCTTCCGAGATTTCAGTTATTTAATAATAATTCACTGCGATTTCAAATCCCCCTGAAGCAATGATAAGGAGGTTAGGGGGGATCTGCCTTATCCTTCTCATCTGTAGCTAGTCGCACTTGGCTTATTGGCTTGGTGCAATTTCACGCCGCGCATGCACTGCGATTTTATCTCCCCCCAAGGCGATGATGAGGGGCTATGGTAGGGAGTGGGGCAAGACGTGCAGCGGGGTCTCAGCGCATCAAAAACAGGAGGGAAAGGTTTTCGGGGTGGCTTATCTAATCTGCACGTGACCGATAATTTTGGCTCGGGTAAGGGAGGAACGTAGGGTTCGGTGCTCCACACCAACGATTCACCAAAAACATTTTCGAAGTCGTGAAATTTCCAGCCTAGTTCACGATTCCACGTCCGCCATCTAACCCTCCAGCCAGCCCCGTAGTTGAATTCGACACCCCCAAACCGACACAATGGCCAAGCTCTCGTAAGTCATTGTCATTCTACTCTTCGAATCCAGCGACGGCGCAAAATTCTCGGCTTCTTTTCACCCCTCCTCCAGCGACCACGGAGGCTTTTGGTGGGATGCACGCGACAGGAAGCGGGCGCCCGTGCTCGAGATTTCGACGCACAACAACGACGACCGACGCAGGGAAAGAGGAGGAAACTTTGACGATGGCGAGGCAAAGGCCGGAAGTGTAGGATTGGGACTCGACTGCGACAGAAACATCGATTGACGGCATACACGAATGGAAAACAAAAACACTGCGAAACGATTGCTCCCCGCCTACCGCTAGCCCACCACGAGAATCGAAATTTTGCGCCGACAATGGAGGAGACATGAATAGAGAAAACTCTGGCAAATCCCCAGACGCGGAAATGCTGACCAGATTCCTACAGTCGCGGTGCCCCCGGTGGCAAGCTCAAGATGACCCTCGGTCTTCCCGTGTACGAACTCTCTCCTCTCTTCCCGAATGAGAGATTGCTCTCTAGTGTGGGAACTAGTCGCTGACTCTGTTGCTTCAGTGGTGCCGTCATGAACTGCGCCGACAACTCTGGTGCCCGTAACCTTTACATCATCTCCGTCAAGGGTATCGGTGCCCGCCTCAACAGACTGCCCGCCGGTGGTGTCGGTGACATGGTTATGGCCACCGTCAAGAAGGGAAAGCCCGAACTCCGCAAGAAGGTCCACCCCGCCGTCATCGTTCGCCAGTCCAAGCCCTGGAAGCGTTTCGACGGTGTCTTCCTGTACTTCGAGGACAACGCTGGTGTCGTAAGTACTATCCGATATCTATGGGGGATAGGACGCGTCGGAAGAGATTTGGCTATGCGGTTTTCGCATGGCCAGGCTCTGACGATGACGTTGCTGTTTCGAGGTGACATTCACTAAGAACTCTCTGCTTACACAACTACTACAGATCGTCAACCCCAAGGGTGAGATGAAGGGCTCTGCCATCACCGGCCCCGTCGGTAAGGAGGCTGCTGAGCTCTGGCCCGTAAGTTCTCCCAAGACGAACAATATCCTCGAGACATTTGAGACTAACACCCCCTTCAGCGTATTGCCAGCAACTCTGGTGTCGTCATGTAAAGGAGTTTTTTTTTTTTACACAAGTCAAGAAATAAAAGGGCGAAAAGGACGACGTTATGGCTACGGATTAGGTCAACCGGTGCGAACCATTGGGACATACTTCATCACCCCCTCTTCCTCTCTCTGTGACAACCTCTCTCCCCCTACCGTGTCGTCATGAATGAGAGAGCCGAGGTCGAATGGATTCATCACACACAAAACACCATCTGAAAGAGGGTTGTGGGCCTGGTTTTTTTTTTCTTTTTAGTTTCCTCGCTGGACTGGCAGGCTCTGCATTTCGGCTGTGGCGTGTAAAGGGAAAGAAATTCATACCAGGCATTTCGCATACAGGAAAGATACAAAAATCCGATTCTTTGCGCACGTTACACATGTTTGCCTCCTCCTTTTCCAATGGCTCGCCATTTGGTGTTCGCCATTTGCAAATCGACATTGCCTGTGATGTAGTTAAGCAGACGACCGACCAGGGACCTTGCTGTAGTGCGGTCTCCATGTAGGTGGTGTTTCCATGCGATGTTCTCCCCATCACCAAACCTTCACCCAGGCGACGGGCTTTTATATCATCAACGAGAATGTTCGCTTATGTCAGCACGTTCAGCAACATCTTGGGAATAATAATTGGTTCGACATGTTGAGATGCGGCTCTGGATGCACAGCAATTTTAACCCCCTCGCAGGCCATGGCTTGCAATGACATTTCCCCTCAATCATGCTGGACCAATCCAGCCCTACTTTTACGCATCCCCCTTACTAACCTCTGCCTGCACCATTTGCCTTGATTTGCCTTGGTTGCAGTATGCGCCGTGTCGGTACTAATCCTGCCCACCTGTCAATTCGACATCGCCAGCTACCTCGTCCAGATGGAACTTGCATTATGAATAGGTGATTTCGAATCGCCCGCACCGTCGGCCTCCAGTCTCGATGTCAATCTGGGCTAGACGTACTAGCACCAATGTATTCGCTAGCTGACCAAGGAAGGAGGCAAACCACAGCTCGAGAGACAATCGAGAGCACAAGTCCGCAGACCTCGTCGTCTCAAGTGATTGTAAGGCTATCACGGATCAGGAGCTGATATAGGACTATATCAAACAGAGCCTTTCTGCATCGCCGGAATTGCCCGGACACCAGGCCCCCACACTTGAGCATTCGTTTTGACTGTGAGCGGTATTCTCCCAGGCTCAGTTGCAAGTATGCGAGATCGATGAAGCCTTGGGGTGAGCCAAAATTGCAGTGCTCAGGCAACGACGCATTTGATGCTCTTGCCACTGTTTCGCTCAACTCAGCCGAGTCGCTGCCTTGATGAGGCAACCTGCCCCCCCCCCCTTTCTAAAAAGTGAGGCTTACCTATCATTTGATTTGCCAGAGGCCGTCGACAAACAACTACCAGGACGAAGGCTACCAAGCATTACCCAATGATGCCTCACGAAAGAAATGAAGTCATCTGTTGGCAATGCGAATCTTCAATGATGATGAGGAAACCAACAGTCTTCATTCGGAGCGATCCGAACCTCAGCAAGCGGTAAGCGGTCACTTTTTGAAACTCAGATATAATGCGGGGTGTATAGAGGAACGAAGTAGCCAAGGATGCAATGGAACGAGACGATAGATGGATAAGAGAGCCACTACGGGTTAACGACAGGTTATTTCAAATATGAAGCTGTTCACGGACAAGGCGCTCTTGGTAACCGCACGGCCTCCCGGGGGGGTTGAAATTGCTGTGAACATAAGAGCTAGAAAGCAGGCTGCCGCCCTGCCCCAGTACAATCGTGCGAATGCCAATCATGTCGTGGGCCCGTAGCCCATACACAAAGCTAACACTACCACACCCCGACCCGAAGTCCAACGACATGGTGATGGAACTGTGTAGAGAGGAGGAGGTGGTTCCCCTGTGATGAGGAATAGAAAGGCTTTTGCATTGGAATTGGCTAAGCTACCCTGTCAGCCTCATATGCTCAAGATGAAGGCCATCGATTGCCTGCAAGGTTAAAGGCAAAGAACATGACAAGCGAGTCGGTCTCACGAATTGTATCTACAGCGACGGACGCTTGTGTGGGAGGTCTTGAGATTGCTCTGAAAGCGTCAATAAATCCGGCGATGGAGGTTTTCCGGTCTTTCGAGGATTCAAGGAAGCTGAGTTTGTAACAAGGGACTCATCTCATCAAGCGAAAGAGTTGCTAAACCGCACTTCGCTACGGGTAGTTAGCGTCGACGGCTAGGTAAACAAGAAACTCCAAGGATAGCAAAGGCAGGTCATCGGGTCACAGCAAGAACATCAGGTAGATGAGGCATTAACGTCAATTTCATCAGAGAGTATCGACTCTATCCTTTCACCGCCCTCATACCAGAAGACGAACCCCCACCCATCCATCACCGACCCATATCCTAGGGCGTCTCAACGAAATCTTTCAAATAGGAAACCAGAGCCAGTATCCCTCATCCACGAGCCGCTCAGAAATGCGGAAACTCTCTCCTACCACGAGGCCGAGTGCCAGATAGTCCACGACTTGACTCTCTACTGCCATTGACGTGCCACTTCTCAAAATCCACTCACTGTAGCGAGGTGGTGCCAAATCGACGAAGTTTCGTATTCGTCGCATAGAATCAAGAAAAGGTTGGCGCAAATACACAAGAGCCGAAAAAAGACTTCGATAAAATAAAAATGTAACGGAGACGGCGGCACTGTAAAACCCTCCGTCGCTTTGGAAGCCGAGTTGGTGTGCCGTTCCGTCGATCCATCAATGCAAAGATCCGTACGCTCTCTCCTCTTTTTTGGTTTCCAACACTTGAATCGAAAATGGAAAAAAGTCGGATGCCCTCGCTTCCCGATGCTGATGTAAGAGAGATCATCTCCCAAGGGTGCCTCTCCCGATATGTGTACTCGAACAAGAAAGCTGAATTAGGTGTGTATCGACGCGGGTCTTTCGTGTTCGTTTGCCCGAGGTCGTCCACTGCCATCCGGATGTGACTTTCGTCATGCGAATGGGTATACAATGCTGATCGTAGAAGACTGGAAAATAGTTGCTCTGAGAAGCACGTGATGCTGGTAATGATATTCATGGGTCTCGTGACCTTTTGTTGATTGTGTTATGTTGATGTGATCTATACGGGTCATCATCTTGCTCTGCGTGGTAGTTCCACTTGCCGTTCTTGACGGACTGTTATGCAAGGTTAGTTGCTCTTGGTTTCGTTACTGTCCCTGTCCCATGGGGAAGGGTGCCGGTTGTCCAGATTGCTGGAGTTGCATAGCTTTCTGCTGAGCGACTCGGGCCGCATCAGCCTCGGCCGCGGCAGCTGCTGCCTTTTTCGCAGCCAGAGTGGCTTTTCGCTTATTGACAGCGCCCTGCATGCTGCCATTGAGCCATCGTTCTGCAAATATTGTTAGTGGACTGTGACATCAGTGATGGGGTTAGGTGGAAAGTACTCTTCATCGAGGCGGACATCTTCTCCGACTTGGTCATGGTGGAGTAATCCTTCTCCTCCCCTTCGGCCTGGCTAGGCGGGGCTGATGACTTGGCCGAGGTAGGTGCAGACATTGGGGCTGGTCGAGGGGTCGACGGGTTGCACTCGCTGACGTCGGTCGATGTTTGGCGCGGTGAGGCTGGGGGCTTGATGGTCCATCTGGAGCCATTGTTGATCAACTTGAAGGACACTATCAGCCGGGGCAGAGATGATTCGGGTGCATCGAGAGTCGCAGCGAAGCGGTGTATGTCAGCTAGAATATGTTCGCTCAACGTCTCCTTGGGTGCGAGCCCTGGTGCGCTTTGCTTTCTGTTGATGCGAATGATGCGTGCCTTCTTGGGCTGGGGCTCGGCCTCCACTTCTTCCTCGTCGACTTCCTCCTCATCTTGCCGGTTTCGCTGTCGCTTCTTCTGGCGCAGTCCGTAAGTAGATCCGGCGTCCGAGATAGTCGCCATGGATGATGCCGAGGTAGGGCGAGATTCGTCGGTTGTCTCAGGTGCAGCAACGGCAACATGACCGTTGCTCTTTCGCTGCGCTGCGCGACCTCTCTTGGGGGTCGGCTTCTCGGGCTCTTCTGGCTCCTCCTCGACAATGGCGGCTGACTTTGGTTGTCTGCCACGCTTGCGCTTGGGAGGCTGTACCTGCTCTGGCTCCGGCGGCGGGACGACAGCCTCTTCTTCGGGAACAGGTGAAGTCGGCTCCGAGACCACCACAGCAGATTTCCTACCCCTCGGTCCTCTCTTTTTGGGGCCGGGCTTGGCAGGTGATATTGTTTGCGGCTCAGGCTCAGGCTCCTCATCGGGGTCTTGAGCCGATGCCGCCTTCTCTGCAGCGGCGGCCCTACCGCGTTTCTTCGGGCCCGGCTTGTTACTTCCCGGAGTTGCTGCACGGTGGTCGTCCTGTAACACGCCGTCAAACAACTTCGGGGGGTTGCGAGTTCTCTTGCCAGAGACGATGACTCCGTCGCCCTCGGCAGCCTTGGCGCTTGCTTGCGGCTGGCTTCGAAGTTGGCGAACACCCTCTCCTCCACCACCCTTCTGGGCGCCGGGATCTTGGTTGCCGACTTTGTTGGGGTGAGGATCGTACTCGAAGTGATACGTAGCGGCCATGATCCTGTCTTGCAAGCGTTGTTCGAGAATTCCGGCGTCTTTCTCCTTGATCGTGGCTCGGGAGCCCTGCACCTCAAACTCCTTCTCCATGTATGAGTCTACCTTGGCAAAGGCGTTCAAGTCGGCGGTCTTCTTCTCATAGGCGGCATCTTGAATGGCACGACGCTGGGCATTTTCTTGATCGTCTACGATCCTGCTACACTCCTTGTACTCTTCTTGATAGGCGAGGAGGCATTCATTGGCCTGAGCCAAAAGGTCCCAGAGCTCCTCTTGGGGGAGGTCCTCAGAGTCCTTCAAGAAGGCTAGGAATTCGGCGGGATCTCTGACCTTTTTGAATCTGTACTGTTTTCTGAAGCGCTGCTTGGGCATCAAGGCTGGTGTGCTGGTTCCAGTGGCAGCCAAGGGCACGACTGGCGACCCTTGACGGGGCGTAAGTGCGGGAGTCGGGGCAGCCGAGTTGTAAGCGGATCCTTGGGAAAGTTGCTGACCCTGACTGTCGGGTGCCAGATCCTCATCGTGTTCGGCGTCGCGCTCAGCGTCGTCAACTTCGCCGTCCGCATCGACATTGGCGCCATCCTCTGCGTCTGCTTCAGTACCTTGACCATGAGCATTCGCATTGGCATCCTCGGACGTCTCTTCAGCGGTCTCTCGCTCGCCGGAAGCTTCCGCGGCGTCGGCGTTTGAAGTGGGCGCAGACGCCTCGACAGCGACGGGGTAGATGGAGTGGGTGACATATTCGCCATCAATGTAAGGTGTAAGGTGGGACCACGCATAGCGCTTCGTTTTCGCCTCAGGAGTGGCAGGCTGGGGCTGCGGGGATGCTGCTTTGGGTTCAGGAACAGCAACATCATCCTGCATCTCTGCATCGGGTTCTTCTGCGATGTCAACGTCCATCTCGTCTTGGGGCCGGGACAAATCCTCGGACTGAGTCGTGAATGATACAGAGACGTTGACATCTTGTGAAGGGGCGGTAGATTGTGTATTTAACGGCTCCTCTTGAGGCGGAAGCTTATTTCCGGTCGCTTCAACATGACCATTTACCTTTGCGTCCTCTGTTGACACATCGGCGATAGACTGTCGTGGTTCTTCAATCGGCTGTGCGACGTTGACATGGTCGGTGTTGGTGTTGGTGGCGTTGAAAATCTGAGTAACGGCTGGTGCGGAATTTTCCTGGGTGCCGGAGACAACAGCAGAGTCGGTGTTGGCTGCCGGCTCAGCCATCTCCGGTAGAGCCGTTCTTTGCGGTACGCTCTCAGTAGGCCGCACGGGAGAACTGGCTTCTCTCTTGGGCTGGATAGAATAGTCTTCGACGAATTCGCTATGGTGAACTGTTGTCGCCTCGGTGTCTGGGCGCGGGCCAGTGTTTCCGATAATGGTGACTTGGTTGACGCGGATGGGCTGAGGGTGCGCAATGATAGGGCTTGACACCATATTCGCGCCGGTAACAATGTCGTCGGGAACGGGTTGTGCTTGGCTCGATTGACTCTCATCCTGCTTGATGATCTGATGGTCAATGGGAGACGCCAGCTGAAGTATTACCTGAGTCTTGCGCTGGATGGGTGACGAGAGCTGGTGGTCATGGGTTTCTGGAAGGGAGGCGTGACCGGAGATGTCCTTATCATTGTCATCATGGTCAGATGCATCATCGGAGCTGATGAGGTCAGAAGAATCGCCCACCACTTCAATAGTGTCTTTGACAATGTCCTCGTCTGATTGCTGAGAGTAGAAGGATTGTTGTTCGACGACGTTCTTCCGGGCCGGTGTCCGACGACGAGCGGCGGTAATGCTGGCGACGGAAAATTCTCTCGAGTTGGCGCGGCGTTTCTGTGCCGTGGGAGTGTAGTACTCTTCGTCGACGACTTCACTATCAGCCCGCTTCTTGCGGGTAGCAGTGCGAGGAGCCGGGATCGCAATCTCGGGCAGCTCATCCTCAAAGTCTGCGGCGGAGTAGTCGATTTTGGCACGCTTTCTCAAAGTGTGAGGGCCCTTGCGGTAGGTCTCGTCTTCTTCATCGGCGGGTCCGTCAAAGCCGCTGGTGCGAGATCTCTTTCTAAGAGCCTTGCCAGGGCCAGGACCAGGACCGTCTGTGCTGGGAGATGAGCGGACGCTGAAAGGGTTATTCATGGGAATGGGCTTTGTGTTGCGGCGATTTGGAGGTGCCGTCTGAGGAGTGCGAGAGGCAGCAATGGGAGGAGAGCGCGTCATGATGCTCGAGTTTGACTCGCCGCCGGCGCTGGTATCAGACTGGATGCTGGAAGTAGGAAGAGTTTTCCGGCGATTCGGACGGCCACCACGAGAGCGCTGGTCCATATCTATAAGGGCAGCGGATGTGTGATGGTGCGCTCAAGTAAGGACAGGTGAAGAGGTGACCTGGCTTACGGAGACGGATGTGTAGATGATTCGGGGGTAGAAGGGGAGCCGTAATAAGATGGCGGAGAAAGCCGAGAAGTCATTCAATGAGACGGGAGGCGACTGCTCTGAATATTGATGTGATGTGAAGGAGGAATGATTGATCCCCTCTCCCGTCGTAGATTCGACGGATGTGAGTGAGAGGCGGTCGAAAGGGGGAGGGAGGTTGAAGGTGAAGGTGCTGGCAAAAACCGAGTTTGATGCAAGTAAGTGGTGATGTGGTGGTTTAACTTGGACCACCCGACTGACTGAGAGCTGAGAGTGAGAGACAAAGGTGGTAAGTGGTGAGTGAGTGAGTGAGCGAGACCGAGAGAGAGAGAGAGAGAGAGAGAGAGACCTGAGCTGAGGAAACGGGCCTTGCTGGTGTCAATACCAAATAAGAGGTCAAATTTGGGAGCAGACAGGACGGGTCTGCGCGATAGCTAGAGCAAACAAAAATACGCTCTGGAGAAAGCTGAAAAGCCAAGGAAAATAGCGACGATATTTTCAAGAGGGCAAAGAAGTTGTGAGGTTACGATATCTGGCGTGCAAAAAGTGGTGATTTGCGCTGTTGGTGGCCCCTTCCTGTCTTGTTGCTGAGATGGCTCTTTCCCGTCTTCACTTTGACTTGCATTTCTCAATTTTGCCAGCCGGGCCCTGTCCACGTCCACACACGTCCACCTCTTGCTGACCTGGCTCAGGCTGGCTGCCACTTCCTCCCGTTCCGTTACTGGCTGGCGGGGGCCGAGAGAGAGAAAGGGAAGGCACGACTGGGGCCCCTTTGGAACGCTCCTGCACTAGCATTGGCTGTTAGTTCCTTCCGAGCCAGCCACGCCTGGACCACAAGGCAATGAGAAGGGAAGGAACGAAAAAAAACGGTACGTGGGTACAAGGGCCCAAGGGGGAAAGGGAACTCGGGAGTGAGCTACGTACCTCCGGTTCACTCTCACCCCAAGTCGCAGCCATCCATCCAAGCTACGGGTGCCGTGATGGGAGATCATCTAGCGGCTATAAGCCTTACTCAACTCCCTGTAATGTGCTCTCTACAGCGGGATCTTTAGTGGATAGAGCGCTAAATCCAGTGACCAAGACCCCTAACAGCCTACTATAAGCCTTGACAGACCAAGAACCTTGGAATGGAACTCAGCCCGGCCTGATGGCGACTTCAGACGGTGACCCACAAGACACGCTTTTTTCCATTTCCGACTGGGGATGGGCGTCCACTCAGAGCCAATGAGATGACACGCTTCTCGTTCACTTCAGATTCGGATTAGCGCGTCCCTTCTCTCCGCTTGATGCATGGCCCGTCCCTGGTGATGCATGTCTCCAGCAGCTGTCGCCAATATGTGTAGTGCTGTGCCTGCGCTGGTGCATCACATTTCCCCGTTTGGTTCACAGTTGGACAACTTGAGTGAAGGTTCAACTGCGTCTTCTTATCAACCACCCATCATCGTTTGAACAGTGAGCTGGAGTCTCTCTGTTACACTCTCCAATATCGCATTGATCGCTTCGGCCTGGCCCGTCGGACTTAGCACCCCACGCTATCTTGCTCCTTCGAGCTGTTGTTTCACGGTGTCCTGATACCTAGCGTTGCCTGACTAAGCTTGCTGGGCATCCCTTTTGGAGCTACCTAACCGCCCTCAAAGTGCTGCACCTTTTAGCTAGTGACGTCTGCCCCGCAACATCACCAACACCACAAGACCTCCATCGCCCAACATGGCTTCCAAGAAGACAAAGTCCGCCGCTGCCGGCGACGATATTGACGACCTCTTTGATGGCATTGGTGACAATGTTGCTCCCCCCAAGAAGTCGCTTGAGAAGAAGCCCAAGCCTACCACCGCCGCCT
The DNA here is from genome assembly GCA_001563125.1 of Colletotrichum salicis. Classification (NCBI taxonomy): domain Eukaryota; kingdom Fungi; phylum Ascomycota; class Sordariomycetes; order Glomerellales; family Glomerellaceae; genus Colletotrichum; species Colletotrichum salicis. Next base: position 5,657 of record JFFI01001228.1, on the reverse strand, counting down.
CCAAGGCCATGGCTGATAACGACATCCTGGCCGAGCTCGAGAAGGACCTCGAGCAACCCTCCCGTCCGCATACGCCGCGTCTGAAGGAGACGGCAGCGAAGGGCATTCCTAAACGTTCTGCGACCCCTACCACCGACGACAAGTCGACTGCCCCCCGCAAGTCTACCGACAGCGCACGATCTCTCCGCGCGAGCTTCACCCCCAGTGCCACGAGCTCCGACCTGCAAGAACCCGAGAAGAGACCTGCCGAACAGCTTGCCACCGCCTCTTCGTCAGCTGCTGCTCCCGAAGCCGCGCCCGCTGCGGGAGGTGGCTGGTGGGGTGGCATCTTTAACACGGCAACTGCTGCCATGAAGCAGGCCGAGGCTGCTGTCAAGGAGATTCAGAAGAACGAGGAAGCCAAGAAATGGGCCGAGCAAGTTCGAGGAAATGTTGGTGGCCTCAGGGCTCTTGGTAAGTCCTAAGCCGATTGCGCCGTCTTGCCAACGCAACCAAGGCACGTTGGTAGACTTGGAGCACCCAGGTACTAATACTACCTCAACAGGTGACAACCTTCGCCAGCAAGCCCTTCCGACATTCACAAACATCCTCCATACTATTGCCCCTCCCATCAGCTCTCACGAGAGACTCCTCATCCACATTGCCCACGATATGGTCGGATACCCTTCCCTCGATCCCTTGATCTACGGCACCTTCTCCCGCGTCATGTCCCAAGTGGAGGGCGGTGAGTTGATGGTCATTCAGAGAGGCCAGGAAACTCACAGCCGCAGATACTCCAATGACGTTGGCGCGGGCTGGAGAGACGGTCCGTGGTGGAGACAATCTGACTCCCCGCGTGACCTGGGTCTGATCAAGGGTCTGACCGAGGGCACGAAGCTCTGCCGTGCCGGAGCTGAAGGTTACGCCAGCGAATACTTTGCAGCCAACGGTGGTGTCGAGCAGGCTCGGCTGCGTGCAACTGAGCCGGTGAGCGAAGACAACCCGGTTCGCAGCTCCGACCTGTTCCTTGCCATCCAGGCTGTGGGTACCACGACCGACGCGGGCCTCTTTGCCCGAACGTCGGCTGTTGAGAAGGAGAAGGAGGCTTCGGCCGTGGCCGAGCAAGACGAGGCCGACGAGATGGTTTGCTTCGCCGTCTTCTGCCTCGACCCCGTCCACGAGATCGAGTACTCGGCCATCAGCCAGTCCATCCCGGCCAAGTGGATCCGCTGGTTGGACGCCTCCAACCCGCTGACTCCTGCCAGTGGCGAGGACGGCCAGGAGGATTTCCTGGGTCACTCTATTCCGGACGAGATCCGTGAGATTGTCGAGGGCGGTGGTGTCGATCCCCGCGAGTGGGTCGCCGAGTGGATCGAGGAGTTGCTGAGTCTGGCTGTTGGTGTTGTGGCACAGAGATATGTTGCCAGGAGAATGGGTGTCGGTGAAGGAGGCATCGGCAAGGGCAAGAGGCGTATGGACGAGCTCGTTCAAGATGGCGGTGGCGAGGCTGCTCGGGCTGGTCTCATTTAAGCCCGTACCGAATAGCAGCGACTGTATGATTTTATCTAGGTGTTCGGGTATACCGCTTTCTTTATCAATATCATTGAACATTCATTATCATTTTACAAGTGGCATCGCCAGTGGCTCCGTGCTTGCCTGCCCGTATGCTGAATGTCTTGATCCTCGTTTGAACATATTCGTAGTTGACAAACACTTCGACCTCGGCATGTAATCTAATGAAGCGCATGGTTGATGTTTCTTAGCCAAACCCGCGAATGACAAGACCAATGGGTCTATATTGTCTTTTGCGAGCTTAGACACCTGGGACATTCGTATTGTCACCAACTACTGGAGTTCCAACATCGTTACTATTACCTCTGAGAAAGAAATTAAAATAAACATGCGTTGACGAAGAAACCTTCCAACTCGTCCTGAATTAAGTCAGATTATTGAGGCCATTTCTATTCCTAACGCATGGTTCTAAAGTTACGTTCATTCGCCAACCCACTTACACGGCTCGGGACAGAACAGCCGGCGCCAGCTGTGTTCCATGCCCGGCACCTCTCCCGAGTCCCCACATTTGGTTCCTTCCCAAAAAGTCCACCCCCGCCGTCGCCAGGGATCGTGCGTATTACATAATCCAGAAGACGCGCCGTAAAATCAGAGAAGAAAATTTCCTTTCTTTAGAATTTCCCACTCTACCAAATTCACTGGCTGAACACCACATCTTGACTTGACCGGCATCACCAAAACGCAGATGGCTCAAGTGAGCCAAACAGGAACATTCTCCCATATTTCTGCAAGAATGGGCATTATTTATTGCCTCCCTGTACTCTGCAGCGATGACCCTCGCGTCAGAAAGTGGTGTGAAACCAAACGATCAGGAGGGTAGCTTTGAGCTATCGTTACCTACAGCAGCATCTACCCAGTCACTCGGGATATTTACGAGTCTTTGCTTTGGCGAGGGTCTCCTTCTTGTGCCGCGTTTTGCGGTGCACTCTGGAGAGGACTGGAATACTATTATTGAACGGCGAAATCGAGGGAAGGGCGTTTACGTCTTGATCTTGATTTCGTCGGCTGCGAGAAAAACAGGACCATCATAGTCCATGCCCATCTTTTTTTCCTACATGGGCGAGGCTCCAGGCGTACCGACATATTTTGTTATGACTTGTATGTTTTGAATGATTTGAAGTGAAGGCTTTACTGGCTTGGAGTGGCACTTGCCAGTTAGGTCAATGTTGTCCAAATGACTCGGTTGACTCCGAGTTGCTTCATTACCCAGGCTTGCGAAGCATCTGCACTGCGGCCACGAGCAGTCAGCCCATCGGTCGATAAAGTTACTCTGAGGTGGTGGCCTCGAGAACTGAGAGCTATTTCATGTTATGGATTATAGATTCAGAAGAGCAAGATGGTTTTGCATCCCGGCCGAGTCCGAGTCTAAGGTTGCCAGTCTCCGAGAGTTTTCCTCCCCCGCTTTAGGCCGCCCACATGCCATTGCAGCCACCTTTGATGGGGAGGTGCAAGTTGCTGTCGCCATTCACCACAAAGAAAGGCCTGACGTCACCTGGCAGTCAGCGCTCACAAACGGCAGGATGGCAACGCCAGCAAGCCGCTCTTTCCTCTCCTCCTCGGCGCAGTATGGTACCTTGATACCTCACGTTACCCCCCCCTTTTCCCCCCAAATATACGTAGCTGTTCTTTAGCGTTTCTGTGCCAAGGAAACTCGACATATCCAAAGTCGACGTCGACGTCTTATCACAACCTCTCTGCTGCTTGCATGTGCTTCACATCAGACCATCTCGACTCCCACGCCCGTGCACTCATATACCTGCCTACCTACCTTACGTAGACACTTCATTCCATGCTGAAGTCATCTTGAATCACTCGAATCTCGTCAACATTCGATGCCACCCAGAATCATCGTGAACCCTCTACGTAACACCATCATCACTCGCCGATCCCATCTGCCCCGTCTATCACACACCATGGCTCCCACCAAGGACCGCAAGGAGTCCAAGTTCTCCCACTTAACTCTGAGCACCAGCGGTCCCATCAGCTGCGCCGTCACGGGCAGCGCCCTGCTGAACACCCCGTATCTCAACAAGGGAACGGCCTTCCCCGAGGACGAGCGGCGCGAGTTCAACCTCACCGGCCTGCTTCCCCAGAGCATCCACTCCCTCGACCAGCAGCTGCACCGCGCCTATGAGCAGTACAAGAGTCGCCAGGATGACCTTGCCAAGAATACATTTCTGACGTCGTTGAAGGAGCAGAATGAGGTGCTGTACTATCGGGTATGTGTTTGCATGTTGCCTCATGTTGAGTATCCGTGATTCTGAGACCGGGGAGTAGTTGTTGCAAGAGCATCTTCCGGAAATGTTCAGCATTGTGTACACGCCCACCGAGGGAGACGCCATTCAGAACTTCTCCAGGCTTTTCAGAAGGCCTGATGGCTGCTTTTTGAACATTCATGATATAGACCGTGTCTATCACGATCTCGCTCAGTGGGGACGACCAGAGGATATTGACTACATTGTCGTTACCGGCATGTCTCCCCATTCCCGCATCTGCCCCTGGTCTTCTCAAACCTATACTCCCCGAATGATGCGCTAACTACCCGCACCAGATGGAGAAGAGATCCTGGGTATCGGAGACCAAGGTGTCGGTGGTGTCTTGATCTCCGTGGCCAAGCTCGTTCTCACAACTCTGTGCGCTGGCGTTCATCCCAATCGGACTTTGCCTGTGGTGCTCGACTGCGGCACCGATAATGAGGAGCTCTTGAACGATGATTTGTACCTGGGACTCCGACAGAAGCGTGTGCGGGGACACAAGTATGACCGCTTCGTTGACGAGTTCGTCAAGGCTGCCAGGAGGCTGTATCCCCGCGCTTACATCCATTTCGAGGACTTTGGTCTTACCAATGGTAAGTTAGTTATGTAAACCTTGTTCCGGGACCTCTATTGACAAGCTATGAATTACGCAGCCAGAAGAATTTTGGATCAGTATCGTCCCCACATCCCCTGCTTCAACGATGATGTGCAGGGAACGGGATGCGTCACTTTAGCGGCCATCACGGCTGCTCTACACGTGAGCAAGCAGAAGCTCACTGATCTGCGGCTAGTCATCTTTGGTGCTGGTTCAGCTGGCGTCGGAATCGCGGATCAAGTAAGAGACGCCATTGCGGCCGAAGGAAACATGAGCAAGGAGGATGCTTCCAAGCAGATCTGGTGCGTAAATGTCAGCAACACTACAAGCTGCATCATTCTTGCTAACAGAGACACAGGTTGATCGACAAGCCCGGCCTCTTGACCACCGATAGCGAGGTATCCGCCGCGCAAAAGGGCTTCGCCAAGGACCCTGCAGACTGGAAGGACAAGGACGCGTCTCTCCTCTCGGTCATCAAAAACGTGAAGCCCAACGTCCTTATCGGGACCTCGACGAAGCCCAAGGCCTTTACGGAAGAAATTGTCCGGGCCATGGCAGACGGCGTCAAGCGGCCCATCATCCTCCCTCTCTCCAACCCAACCCGTCTTCACGAGGCCGTGCCCGAGGATATCTACAAGTGGACCGACGGCAAGGCTCTCGTCGCGACGGGATCCCCCTTCAAACCGGTCAAGGGTCCATGGGGCGAAGACGGCAAGGAGATTGAGATCGAGGTCGCAGAGTGCAACAACTCGGTCGTCTTCCCTGGCATCGGTCTCGGCTCCGTGCTTTGCCGCGCTAGCCTGGTAACGGATAAGATGCTTGTTGCGGCCGTGGAGGGCGTCGCGTCGATGAGTCCCGCGCTTAAAGACCAGACGGCGCCGCTGCTTCCTGGTGTAGATGTCGTCAGGGACGTGAGCGTCAGGGTCGCGCGGGCGGTGATCAAGGCAGCTGTCAAGGAGGGCGTGGCGACGGAGGAGGGGATCCCGGAGGGGGACGAGGACTTGGACGAGTGGATCCGTGAGCAGATGTGGTCGCCCGAGTACCGCCCGCTCAAGCTTGTTGAGTTTAGTGAGGCGAGCAGGGAGGCCAAGGGGGAGATGAAGGTTGCTGGGAGCTTTAGCAAAGTTGGGAGCTGGTAGATACTGTCGTTTGGTTTCAAAGAAGACGTGTTCAAGACCGGAATCTCTTCCGAATACCGCAAAAGCGGCAAAGAAAAATACATGCAACACCGGGCATTCGCCGGTCGTCTCCGACCC
>JFFI01001225.1:0-12320 GCA_001563125.1 Colletotrichum salicis | reverse complement strand
AATGCAAACACATTGTCACATCAGCAGTCCTTGCTTATCTTAGTAATCGGAATTTCTAGCATAAAGTAAAAACATTTGTAAAGATCACTTATGAGATACTCGAAAGCAAACGATGCCATTCTTCAGTGAATCCTCTCGGCAGACAAGCATTCTCGGCTTCGAGCTTTTTCATGATGTTTGATAGCTGAGTTACGGGCACATTGGACCCTGGTTTTAACTGTGGGGGCCATCGTGGTCAAGACCCTGTTTTCCCCACAATGTTGCTTAGCTTGAGTTTCGCCGCCAGCCCGCAGTCTTAGGCAGATCACCCGCCACTATGAGATCATTCAAGCTGAGTGACTAATAACACACGCACGAGTAGAAAAGTCTGCGCCAAACGTGATGCCGCCCTTTTGGTGAGCTTTAGGCCACTAACGTAGCTGAGTTCAGGCTCGAGAACCCATAGGGTCTCAATCCCACATGGTTGAAATTTTTGGGAATGACCTGTTGCACTTACTACTCATGAATAAGACCGATGGCATACATTGAGGTAGTTATGGAAGGAATTTAAGGTTGTCTTCCCGACCTGTCAAGCTAACCTCCCTATCCAGCTCCAGCTCCAAAAATGTATGCAATGTCTGGCCTTCCAAACCCCGTCAACAGATTCAACACGCCATATCACAATTAAAATCAAGCAGGAGTCACGAAATTTAACTATCGTACTAATACTTGATTGTGACGTGACTCCAGCCAAAGTCGTACCGCTGAACAGGCCGCTGGCGAGAACAAGGCGGATCTTGGCGTCCCCGTGCGGGCTAAAAGTGGATTGAACGACGTAATAAGAACTGCTGAATTTTCGCCCGCCGTCCCATTCTCAAGGCGGAGGTTCCATATCCAGTAATGCCTTTTCTTTTCAATCGTGTCGGAAATTCTTGAGCCGAATGTCGTTCACGCCTTGGTCGGGTCAGGTGGCGCGGAATGGGCCCGCGTGAGTCAGTTCAAGCTTGCCGAAGGTGAGAGGAACGGAAATGTTGTCTTCTTCAAAACATTCTTCCCTCGAACATATGCCGACGAGAACCGTTCCCGAATAACACAGAATCCGGGGCCCCTCAAAGTTAACCGCTGCAGGAACAAGTCATTTCTCCACCGATCCGAGCTGCGTGTTCATGTTGGCCTGTTGATTTCGACTGCTTTCATTCGAACGCTCCACCGAGCCTGACGGGTTCCACATTCTCCGCGGTTCAGCAAGCCGAATTGTGAGGAAATCGCGATCGAATCCAGGCCTGCCCACTACTCAGGTCCTACCAACCGAATCTTACCCCGGATTGCGCAATACAAAAAGCATGGGGAATGAGGCCGAAGCGATGAGGGCGCCTGCCGACCCCGAGCGTCAGGATTTGCCAAACCAACCCGTAGGATCAAAAAGCCATGAACAAGATCCCATTGCACCACCCGCATTTTCCAACGACTCAGGCGGTATCATCGAGAAGGAGAAGGGCGAATTGATCAACTTCAAGACCTTACATTGGCTGTAAGCTTTCACCGCACGAGTTATCCAAGGATTTTCTGACTCTGGTATAGGCAAGGAGGCATCGTTCTCGTGGCAGAGACGGTATCACTCGGAATCCTATCGCTCCCATCAGTCCTTGCAACCGTCGGGCTAGTCCCCGGAGTCATTCTTATCTGCGTCATCAGCGCTCTGGCGACCTACTCTGGTCTTCTACTAGCCGACTTCCGAAAACAGTACCCCTTCGTCCAGCACTTCGGCGATGCGGTCGAGCTGGTTGGTAGGCCCATTGGCATGGGTGGCATCTTCCGAGAGGTCTTTGGATGGGCACAGACTATTCTGCAAGTCTTCCTCATGGGCGGTCATATTCTCATGTGGACGATTTGCATGAACACCCTCACGAACAGCACAACATGTACCGTTGTCTGGGCTGCTGTCGGAATGTTGGTTTTCTGGGTCTTCAACGTTCCTAGGACCTTGAAGTGGACGAGCTGGATGTCAGCAACTTGTGAGTCACCAGATGACTCTTGTTTCATCTCGATGATTGCTGACTTTCCCAAGCATGCGTGTCCATTGTGGTTGCTGTTCTGATCACTGTCATTGACGTTGCCATCGAGAAGCCCATTGGAAGCGGGTCAATTGACGTCTTCAAGTCTCTCGGCTTTTCCCCCGCATTTCTGGCTGTCACCAACATTGCAGGCGCGTTCTGTAAGTAATCCCTGTCTCCACCAAACTGCAAACTGTTTTCGACTTACACAATTTTCTTCCAGCAAGCCACTCGATCTTCTTCAGTGTCATCGCCGAATTCAAGAACCCCGACGACTGGCCAAAAGCACTTGCTTTCCTTCAGATCACGGATACAACTCTCTACATCATTGCTGCCGTCATTATCTACGTATACGTGGGCCCCGATGTTCCTTCGCCGGCTTTGTCTGCGGCTGGTAGCGCAACTATCAGGAAAGCAATTTGGGGTGTCGCAATTCCCACAATTGCCATTGCCGCCGTCATTTACGCCCACGTCGCATCTCAGTACGTTTTCACACGTATCTTTGGTAATACCAAGCATGTTGTGAGAAGGACGAGAGTATCGACTATTTCTTGGCTTCTCATTACTTTGGGTATCTGGGGAATTGGCATGGTGATTTCCGAATCCATCCCCGTCTTCAACAACCTGCTGGGACTCGTCTCTGCTGCGTTTGCCAGTTGGTTTTCGTTCGGACTTCCAGGCATTTTCTGGCTTTGGATGCACAAAGGCAACTGGTTCTCAAGCTGGCAGCAGAAGTGTCGGTTCGCGGGGTCCTCGCTGCTTTTGCTGGTAGGAATTCTGCTTTGTGTACTTGGATTGTGGGTCTCTATTGAGTCCATCGCGAAGGGTGGATCTTCTGCGAAACCTTGGACATGCGCCAGTAATGCCGCAAAGTGATGCGTCTTCTTAGCAAGGAACACTGACATATGTAGTCAGGTCCTGTGTACTACCATTATGCGAAATCTCGATCGATCTTGTGAAAGAATCTACATATCAACTTAACCTGAGTTCATGGCAATGTAATTTTGATTCGACGCCATGATCAACACGAGGGCAATACTGACGGAAGATAATACCGGGCTCCCTCAGAGGTCTTGCCCAGAGCCGTGCGGTCATCTTGCTATCATGAGCGACGGGATGATACGGCAGTGAACAATATTACTTCAACAGAAAGTCGCTAGGGCGGGAATAGGCGGGGAATAAGCGTCGTCGCTCTCGGACCAGTTTCCTGGCGTGCCTGGGTTATCCCATTGCAAGCATTACAAGCCATGTCTGGGTTATGACCGGCGATGGGTTTCCTTTTTCAAGTCCAGCCTGCTGTCGGGTTGCCTTTTTGCATGCAGTCATCATGTCCGTAAATCTATCCCAAGCCTTTTGTCGTAGGCCTTGCAGCACCTTAGAGACGCCGATACACTTGCCGCTACCTGGTAAGTACCTCTTTGTCAAAATACAGTGCTCATACAGTCAAACCCCTTGCAACGAAGCATCCCGATTAATTCTGCACGAGAGAAGAGTCCTTGTGGATTAAGTTGTTTGAAAATTCTTGTTGGTATCTATGTGACTGACTACACATTATTTGCAAGAACAAGCCCCTCCTGTTAAGATAAATCATGACTTCATCGAAGTGCGCGCGTGTATGGACAGCCCCGTATAAACAAGAAGTTCGGTCACATATGTGCAGAGTTCCACCCCCAGCGGCCCCCTAGCGGCTATTTTTGTGGTTCCATCAAGACTGCACGAGGCAGATTTACAGGACAAGAGCGAAGATGGCGGCAACCAAGCCGGCACCGGAGAAGGTCATCAGAGCAGCGCCGGCAGTGACGACGGTGGTGGCGGTAGGAGAAGCACCGCGGGTGCCGTTGGTGTGAGCAGTGACGGAAGCGGTGGCGGTAGCAGCGGGGACGGCCTTGGTAGCGGATCCGACACCCTTGTTGTCGTTGCCGGCGCCGGAGGAGCTGCCGGAAGATCCGGAGGAACCGGAGGAGCCCTTGCCGCCAGTAGCGCAAGTGCTGAGCTTGTCCTGCATCTCCTGGAAGATACCGTCGAAGTGGGTGATCTCATCGCCGCCCTTGCCGCCGGCAGGGAACTTGGTGGAGATGGAGGTCATCAGAGTGTGGACGTTTCCGCCTGGAAATTGTTAGCGTCGTGATCCTAAACAATATGTGCCATAAAGTTGACTTACCAATCTGAGCAACCCAGGAGAGAGTGCTGTCGCAGATACCGGCCTGAGCGAACGAAGGAACCTTCTCGCTGAGGTCAACGAGGAGCTTGTCGCCGGCGGCGTTGAGCTGATCGGAGAGGGGCTGGAAGGCAATGGCCTCGTCCATGGTCAGAGCCAACATGGCAACCGCGTTGTAGGTGGCGGTGCGGATGGTGGTGAGCATGGTAGTAGAGGCATCCTCAAGATCCTTGCCGTCACCGCCAGCGTAGGCGCAGATGGAGCCATCGAGGCTCTGGATGCCGTTCAGGACGGTGGTCATGATGGTGTTGATCTGGCTGAGCTCACGCTCGCAGAGCTCAGGAGTAGGTGTCGCAAGGACACCAGCAGCGAGGAAGACGATGGGAGTGGTGAACTTCATTTTGATGGTAGTTGTTGGGAAGAGAGAATTCAATGAGTGACTTGTAGCGAGTGATGTTGGAGAGCACGGGGAAGCTGGCTTTTGAAGGCGGGTGGCTGTTTTGATGCTGTTGGCTGATGATCTAGAGATGGGAGATCGACAGTCCATGTGCAGTGTTTATATATCCATGCCATCTTGGCCATCTCAGGGTTGTAGATCGCTCTGACTTTCTTCTCAACCCCCTGAGTTACCCCAGATAATCTTAGGCGTGAGGTACAATCTCACGTGTTTGGGATAATGGCGATGGCGGCTAAGACTTCTCAAACAAAGCCGGCGCCATTGCTATTTTTTCCGATTACCTTCCTTTCCCTTCCTCTAGCCTTGTGCTCAGACAAGCATAGGATCTGACCACGATCGACTTTTGGTGCGCGGCAAATGAGCAGCAGCGGGTGGTGAGGGCGCCACCACGCACGCTAGATCAAGCCGTTTCTTTTTATGCGGACATGGCGTGAACTTGGGGGGATTAATCAGGAACGCGCCACATCCCGTGCGCCCCCAACCGAGTCATTTTTCGAGAAATTGGAGGGGATGTTTCTTTCTAAGCACTAGTCTACATGCATGTCTAGTAGTAATAAACTCTTCCGCGCAGGCTTCCACGTCGAGTTGCTCGCAGGCGAACACAGGCGTCGAGACTGGCCGCGTGCGGCTTGGCAACTGTCTCGCCGAATGGCTCAGAAGGATTACACTGGCTGATTCAGACAAGCTTTCAGCTCGCGCAAAGACCTGATGGACTTACCCTAATCAGCATGACACTGATCAGAGTCGTTGGCTTCACGTTGTTCTAGGCCTTGCCTCGGGGCTCGCTCAGACTGTTATGGTTGTCCTGGTTGCAATCATGGCAAACAACCTCAAACACATTCAGAGTAAGCGCGTCACGGTAGTTTCCATTCGAAATTCGGCCTCTTCTGGAAACTTCATTGCGGGAGAGCTGTGCACATCTTCGTTGCTCTGCTCGTGACTCGATTAGTGCAATTGTGCACAGAACTTCAGCCGCTCCCGCAACTTAACCCCCTCATTGTTTACAAGTAAGAGATCGTAGGAGCGGCATATGAGAGGTCGGTTGTGAAGAATAGTATCATGGCGCTGCCTTGCGGCTGAGGTTGGTTTCGGTGTTTCCCACTGTGGCTAACCACCCGCTTTTGCAACGTGCATATGGAGGTGAAAAGCTGGAGGCTTGAGAAGCTTTTTGGCACGGGCTAAAGTTGAGGGCTGTTAGTGTGTTGATCATCTGAAGAAGCCAATTCAGCCTCGTGAAACCGAACTCACGGATAATTCCTTCTGGATTCTGTCAGCTTGACTCAGACAAGCAGCTCGCCCGGCAGATGTGCTTGGTCCCAACAGCCTAAGCTATGCGCTCGAGCCCATCGTAGACCATGGCAAGACATCCTCTGGACATGTAGTTTCAGAAGGAAAAACGGACTTCCACAAAGTAGAAGCCATATATCATTCTGAATGCCACATGGTCCTAATTGTTCCTTATTCCCTTTGATTAAACCAGCTTGCCACTACCTCAAATATCATGCAGGTCTCGGTATGCAGCACAACTCAGACGTGCTGCCTTGGATCATTAGAGATAGAGGCTGTTGCAATGTTTTCCCAGACCTTCACGTCTGGTCTTTTTGAATGTGTGTTCATCTGATAGCAGCTTCTAGGTCTCAGGTGTTCTCAGCAACCACGCACGTTCCATTAGAACGCTCTTTTGTCTTTGGAACGACGTAAGTCATCTGCACTCACCTTAGGGCAGGTTTCTGCTCGAAGTCAGAAGGTCTGATCCCAACTGGGTCACCTCATTTGCCCTGAGCAGAATATTGACAGTACCCTGATGAGGCTCAACAGTAGGTGAGGTTTAGCAGCAGATGCAGGACGATATTGTCATACCATATGCAAAGTTGAGAGTAGTAGTCAGACACACGTAGTGATGCAGTACTCTGAATGTGTCTTCCTTCAAATGGCCCAGTTAACCCGTAAAAATGTTGAACCTTATCGAAAGTAGTAACCCGGCTTTTCCTTCGAGCTAGCCTTCGGAATCAAATTCATCATTCACTGCGAGTACCCGTACCTTGAAGGCGTTCCAACAAGACTCGTAATTTCCACAATGAACCTGCTCAGTTCATAACTCGGCCTAAGTAGCGACTTGAAGCCTTTGCGTCCAGTCCGGCCGTCTTTTGGAAATCAGAAGCCCCCAGACACGTGCACTATACCAGGACTTACACGCATGCGACGGTGATAATTCCAAGCCACCCCTGCGTGATTCATGGCACATGATATCTGGGAAAGAATTACCTTACATCGTGAAAAGTCTCAACTAGAGCCAAAGTTAGCAATTTTCAACCATAATACATCTACTCAGTCGTAATCATGGAATAAAAATCTTGTACATTATATCCGAGAGATGTGTGAGTCTACTGGCAAGCGTCGGAGGGGCTAGCAGTGAGGTACAACCAATAGAACTCTAGCGGTCTGATGTATCAGCCATAGCACAGCACCGAGGGGTACGCTGGCAAATAGAATGGATCTGGTGTGATCATGAGTGAGAAAACGGTTGAGGAAGCCAATGATCATGTTCAGTAATCCGTTTCGGCTAGCACTTTACTCAAAGTCATGATGCCGCTACTGCATACATGTAGGCACGTGAGAAAGGGATGAATTTGTTATCGTTTAGAAATTCCAACTGGTTTAAGCAAATCCTGAAAATGCCCCTATGTATTTACATGTTCATGTCTTAAAGGTCTACTACGCCCTAGCTCCTGTAGCCTCCAAATTTTCCAAACATCATCTCAGACTCCAAACATTTCAGCAAGTAAACTCGGAGGAGTTGCCAAAAACGACTTGCCAACAATGTCTCAACCAGTCTATCAAATAATGATAACCACTGAAGAGGACAAAATCTCAGCCTCAAAGAGACGTGCTGTCTACCTCCGGCCGTTCCTCCTTTTCTGGCCCAACTCCCTTATCTTCGAAGTCGCAATGCTCATCGTCAGTATAATTGCATTCTCGGGATGGCGCGATATGTTCTCCAAGTGTGGACCATCGTCTTCTGCCCTCTGGGAATGAGAGGCGCTATGGGAGGCCTCATCAACGCCTTCATAGTCGATCGTATCTACGGTATACGAGCAGTTCACTTCGTTGCCATTCTGAGCGTGAAACAACCTATGCTATAACTTGGATCTCGTTTTCGGATGGTTCGGTGCCCGGGACCATTTCTGGTGGTGGCACTGGCGATATTTGGTGGTTTAGGTTGTTGGGTTTTTCAATGGCAAAATGATGTTCACGGACGAAGGGCAAAAGTTACTTGCTGGTCACGGTGCTTGAGGTCGAGGTTCAATAATATATCACATGCGACATATCTGTTTCATGAGAAAATGAGAAAGGCGTTGTCTTGGAAGCAGTCTGAACTCATCAACTCCAGTAAATATTAGGATCATCCAAACGTAATTTTGGGTATTTTGGCAAGCTCCCAGGAATTGAAATACGTCATTTGAGATCAAAATACAACGAAGTTAAACTGTGCTAAGTCATACTTATGAAGAGGCTTGCAAAACATCCTTGATCTACCTACCTTAAGTACATGCTCAACGTATCACATCAATATTAATTCGTCTCATCTAGAGGGGTTTATGCCAAACAATGATATCGTACTTTCCCTGGAAGATTCTACCTCAAGCTTCGCGATGACGCTGGATAGTTCACTTCAATCACTACAACTGTTCTTTTCAAGACCAGTGGTCAAATGAGAAATCGTTCCAGGAGGTTTTCAAGGAGGTTTGAAGTCATACGTAATCCAAATCCAAAATTAATACAAGTTACATTATTCATTAAAGTCTATCACGTCATGAACCTCTTGAAATGGGGAGAGCGGCCACACCGGCAGCTAACGTACAGTCCCCGAAGAAATAGGTTATAGACATCAAATCTTCACCAGACGGTCAACACCCAGCACATCCGATCAACGCAGAACCACCACATTTGTAATAACTCAGAGCCTGGTGATGCTGTCAGTGCAATCGGCTAGGTTATTCTTGTCGTTTCCAAACAGTGCCATTTTTTCCATGCTATTTTACGTTAGTAACTATGTATAAGTGTTCACTTATCTCATCATAGAGTTACTCACGCGTTGGTGAAGCTGCTGCTCCACTTATTCTGCTGTCCGATGAAACTCTGGAACTTCTTTCCAATGTCACCAGAGGTAGATGTGGAGATCTTGGAGTCCGAGGGGAACACGAAAACGCCCGGTGCAGCGGTGCCCTTCGTCGCAAAGTCGTATGTCTCCTTGTAGTAGCTAACGTCCCACTTTCCAGGCCTGGTTATGCATAGTTAGCAACGACAATACGTCGTTTGATTTCATGGCATGACCAGATAACTTACGTTGAGTCCTGGGATGCATTGGCCTTGGTCGTATCGACAAAGTTCTGCGTCGAGGTGCTGTGAGCCCCCAGGAGCGCGGCAAGAGCTTCGGCGTCAAGGCCCTTTTTCTGGAAAAGTGTCACGAGGACGTCGGCGGAGGCAAAGACGTCAGGCAAGCCACCATCCTTGGCGGATGTGGTACTGTCCGCACGGCCGATGAAGGTCTTGACCTTGGGTCCACCAGGGCAGAGGAAGATTGCAGCGCCTGAGAGGTGAGCGGTCAGCAACAAATATACCCACGTGGTTTCTCATTGTGAGACTTACTTCCAGCAAAGACAATCATGTCCGCAACGGTAGTGTTGTACTTGGTAGCAAGGTTCTGGAGAACACCTGCAATCTTCTGCAGCCCCCTGTTCTCGTTCCTGTTGAGTTCGACATCGGGGTTAACGCCGACAATCAACGAGCCGTCGCAGCCGCCGTTGAGTCCTTGGGAGGTGTCCCAGGATCCGCAGTCGTGGAAGATGGCGCGGATGGATGCGCGCGCGAGATCGTTACACTGAGGGCCATTCATGAAGAGCGAGTTGAGCTCAGTGTTGACTTGCTTCCAGACCGCCGGGCACTTGGCTCCACCGCGAGCGTCAAGATCCTTGGCGACAACGGCAGCAGAGGAGGCTTCTTCAGCGTGGGGAAGTACTGCGGCGTTGGTAAATGTCAAGAGGCCAGCGAGAAGGAGGCTTGAAGCGTGCATTTTGAAAGAGGATGGGGTAATGGTGCGGCCGACGGGAAGGAAGACGAGCAGTTTCTTGGCGGTGGATGCTGTGGAAGGTGTCTAAGAGAAGATGCCAAGAAGTAAGGATTCTCGATGTGAATGCATTGCCTTTATAGACATCAAGAGCAACCTGAAATCCTGTCTCTGTTCAGACGTGCTCGCCTTCTCACTTGGAGTTCCAACTCGATCTAGACGCTTCAAAAAGTCCGGTGGCAATGACAAGCCATCATGTCGGCGCCGGTGGTATGGTTACCCCATGGGCAAGCCGAAGGCACTTAGACTGTCATCACCGTCGACATGCCTATTAGCTAGGGTTCATCGTATTACTACAAAGCGTTGTAGACCGGGTGTTGCCGACAACCTGGAAAGCTTACGGGTCCAACGGGATGCGAAACGGACATTGTATTCTCGGAGACGGTTGAGCAGGTCCGGCGGAGCTAAGATTGTTAGCGCGCTTACAGACTGACGCCAAAATTGACCTCGAGCCAATAGGAGAGATAGCATTTCCAAAAGAAAAGTAGTTTCAAGGTAAAGAGAGCCGCATGAACATGGACAAAGAAGCACAAAGGAGGAAATGCTTCGATCGTGAAACACAGAAACATAGCGCGCCCAGTGCCTTGGCCCATGGGCTCCAAGGGCCTCTCACTCTGAATCTCTTTTGTGCAGGGTATACTGCAGAGACAATGTCTAACCATCGTATATGCCAGTGGAAGGTCCACGTGCGACAAATGCCTGCACGAAAGTAACGAGATCTAGCCGCAGCTGACTAGACCACTGGGTCCATCGCAAGCCTTGAGACCTAAGAATCAAGATTCAACGGCTCCATGTAGTGCTGGTGTCAGTCAATTAATAAAGGTCAGTTGGCGATTATGTCAAAAGCCTTCGTCCAAAGCCTATCCTTCCCAGTCTGCCCTTCAGACCAGCCCTGTGGTGTCAACCACTGATTTTCATGTGAGGACCTAAGCGATGTGAGAAGGCCTGAAGTCAGCCATAGTCATCATATGAAGGTATCTAAGCTGACATTCACTGTTGTAATCTGACCATTGCAGCCAGGACGTCAGGGAACACAATGCTCAGTACAACGTCTGGGCCAGCTTCGGTATGATTTGCAAGCATAATACCTACAATGACCTGCGGACAGCTTGATCTGGAAGTTCCAGAACCCTGCACCCCAGTCATGTGCACTGACGCTTTAGGGGACCAGTGCCTCGTCCCAGACTCCAGACTTTGTTATTCTTCTCAAAGATCCGAACAGCATCCCGAGTAGTGTAGACGGGGCACGGACTGTGCGAACCATTTCTCGGCCGATGTCTGCAGCGTCATGCAGATTTGGGACCCCGTGGTAGGCCAGCTGCGTCCGAAGCCGTGGTCTAGACCTCAGCTATGTTCTACTACTTTATGCAACGCACTGATAAAATCCAAACTCGAGCTTTATTCTATGCATAGCCCAAGCGTGCCATCTTGGGCCACCCAAGATAAAACCACCAGCCTCTCCAATTATTGCCAGGCAAGTCGCTTCCAAAACCACATGCGCATGATGTATCGGGCTTAGATGAGGTCAATTAAAACTGCATCTCTTCTTACAATGGGTCCCCATCCTGCAGTATTGTTCTTGATCTTATCGATCAGCGTTGCGAAGAATAGTTCGTAACTTCGTCTTACATCAATGAAGGACTCTTTCTTGAGCACAGCACTACATTCTATTCGCCTTCTTCAACACAATGCATTTCGATAGACAAGCGGATTGCCTGAGTGTCACGCAGTTCACGTCCCTACTTACCTGAATATCGTAATTGAATCTGTTGGTCTGAAAAAAAGAAATAGAAAAAGGGGGGAAAGCACACACACCATTGATCGAAATATCCGGAGGAGGAAAACTTTCTGCGAGACCCTATTTGAAAGGTAGAGCTGGCGGCCCTAATTGCAAGCTCTTCTTTAGTCTTGAACAGCTTCACCGACTCATACAAGAGTCCAATCAGAGCATCCCGTGAGCCATCCTCGTCTTCCACCGCGGCACATATAGTCGCCTCCGGAAAGCAGCGAGTCCTTCACCTTTTGGTAACGAAATTCATTAGCCTTTTCATTTCTCCCCTGACGTTCGTACACTTGAGAAATGCACTACCCTATCCTTGCAGTCTCCCCAGCGTTACCGCGAATGCTGGTTTATTGAGCTGCGCAATCACCAGTGCTTTCTCCAAGTGCTATAGTGCCAGCTTATTCTCCTTTTTGAGTGTAGCCACCCACTCTTGACGGCACTGCGCTGCCATAACACTTGAGTGCGTAGGTCTCCCTGCTGAGACGAGACCATGTGCTTCTTGACTCGGCTTGCATGCGGCTTCAAATTCGCCTTGCCTTGCAGCAATTTTCTTACACTCGTGCTTCATCCTAGTGTTATTCTCATGGTAAGACCATTCGGACCAACCATAGCCATCCATGAAATACAGTAGGGTGCCAAAAGTTTGCGTTCATTAACCAGTGTCCCACCAGAAGTACCCTAACTATAATAAATAATGTAAACACCAATTTAACTTCGATTTGAATAACAATAATATGGGAAAGTACTTCCACTATTAATAT
>JFFI01001221.1:74752-144193 GCA_001563125.1 Colletotrichum salicis | reverse complement strand
GTAGTAATGTATCCTTTAAAAGAATGAAGATCCATACTAAATATGATTTACCTAGAGGACTGTAAGACCACTACGCCACGGGATTCCGGCACACTAGAGCCGGACCCTACGGGTTGTGGGCGTCCGGGCCCGGCCCGCGGATCCTCATTTCGGCCCTCAAACATCCCCACGAGCGTCAAAAGCCCTATTCCACCCACAAGCCCAACATAATCGCCATTCCCGACCCTGACGTCAACAACAAGCAGCTCATTTCGAGCTTATCCGCCCTGATGGTCTAGCGGTATGATTCTCCCTTAGGGTCTTCACGAAGCGTCTGGGAGAGGTCCCAGGTTCGAATCCTGGTTAGGGCCCAATCCTTTTGCATTTCATGATAATGAGCTATGGACGAAGTGTACTTTTGCTGTGCAGCACTCTTGGATGGACGTTCATCGTTGGAAGGCCATTTGGGTGGACTTCTAACGGTTTCTGAACGTTCA
The DNA here is from genome assembly GCA_001563125.1 of Colletotrichum salicis. Taxonomy (NCBI): domain Eukaryota; kingdom Fungi; phylum Ascomycota; class Sordariomycetes; order Glomerellales; family Glomerellaceae; genus Colletotrichum; species Colletotrichum salicis. The sequence goes on along the minus strand of JFFI01001221.1, from coordinate 143,717 downwards.
CTTCATGTTTTGCTAACTTTTCCTTGTCTGACTGGTCTGGTGGCTTCCTTGACTCTACTTCCTCGTAACTTGTGGATATACAACTTCAAACCACTCGCACAGCACCTCAACGTCTTCACTAAATTCCTTTGAATCCTCGCTGCGCTTAAAGTATCGTATGTGTCCATCTCTCCATTCTTGATAAGTGCCCTCTCCCTCAGCGAGTGCAAGGTCTTCCCTTACATCCCGAAATTTGCATCTCTCGAAAGACGTTGTTTTGATGATAGCCCTCGGTTCTCCTTTGCCATCAAGTATGACGGATAGGTCACCGACTGACCAATGAAGCGTTTCTGGAATTGGCCAGTTTGTTGTGGACGTCTTCTTCCCCTGGAGAAGTAGACCCAGAAGTTCGTCCTTCAACGCTGGGTTGTCACCGAAAGCGGTTACATCCTCAGGCGGAGACAGGGTGGTGTTGAGCTCTGCGGAGACTCTGGCCATAAAGGCGACAACGTGTGCACTTGATGGATCGACTTCTGACATTTCTGTCGGCTTTTCAATTGTTGGCGACAGCTCCGGAATTAGTTGCTGAACTCTATGCTATTCATAATCCGGGAATATGGATCGAGAGGATACTGCCATATGAGGTAAGGGGAGATTTGCTGCACTGTATGTCAAGTCTGCACTGAAAGGAAAGCAACGTAAAACTGACAGAACACGGCGGGTTCTTAATGTTTTCTCAACAAAAACAATTCGCAGGCGTTGCTATGATCGGGCCGTGCCTCGCAACGTCTCTCCGTACTACCTTAATTAGCTGGCCGGATGACTCACCCCGCAACATCATGAACCCCCTCCGAGATCATATTCAGCCACAGACTGATGTTTTGGGCTTAAGGTGAGCATGAATTTTCTTCGTGGACATGGAAGCTCCCACTCTGTGCCGAAGTTACAGTTTGCCTAGAGTCAATTGATGTGTCACTCCTGTCAATAGTTGCTGTGCGGCGAACTTGATATCCCTCATCCAATGATTAATGTTAACATGTACCGCCTTGGGTGATAGAAATGCAGGCTTTCCAAATTGTGGTTCACATGACCGCGGGAGACTCTATCTAAGAGCAAAGGATGACAGTCGGTCAATTGGCTCTTTGAGTCTAAAACTCATAATAAGTACGGGAAACGACTCCCAGAACAACCTATCCAATGCTTTGTTACAAGGCAGGCATTCAGAGAGAAACTCCTGAGGTTTACCACGACCACAAGCTTGGTAATAATCCAGAATTATATGGCAGTAATAGGCACACATTACGTATCCGCCGTCGATCGTTCCATGGTTACACTACATGTACCAAAGACCCAAATGAACCAACCGACCAACGGCACGAATACGATAAGTCAGGTTACGCTTGGAGGCCTTGCACAACCCTTGTTCGGAGATCCAGAAGCCGTCAGATCCCCGCCCAAAGTTCCCACAAGGCACCCGCAAGTAACGGCTTTCTCGACCCGTTTCTGCAAAGCCAAGCCTGAAGAATGAAGAATCCCGATGCAGAGTGCCGCGGGGCCATGCACATACTAAGAAGGCGGCCGACTCTCTCTTATGGTCTCGTTCCTCGGCTTGTGATACTACTGCTGGTTTGAGAGGGGTAGTCGATCGCAGAACCATTGATGGCCCTGCCGTTGGTCATTTTACGACTGTGGCACATGCCCATCCTTGACGGGTCCTCCCATATGTATATGTATAAGAGAGGCGGTGGTCCGCATTGGCCTCTGGCATGAGCCGCTGGAGCGACTAGAAAGATAACCCGCAGATTCTGCTAAATGATTTGCAGGAAGACCGCTCAAATGGGCTTCTTCGCAGTATCCGAGGCCGAGAGCCCTATGGCAGTGATGTTGCGCCTTTTTGGCCTAGCAGCAGCACTTGGTGTCGGCTACGTTTTCGCCCGAATGTTTCAAGAGCGAATGAAGTTCCGAAAGCTTCAGAGACAGGGAGTCGTAAGTCTCCAAGCACGCCTGAGAAGCTGGGGCTCTAACAAGAGAGTAGCCAATGATGCCTCACTCGCTTCTGTTCGGCCACCTGCGCCTCCTCATGAAGCTCACCTTGCATTTACCCAAAGACGTATCCTTCCTCTACTATCCCCAGGCCATCGTCGACAATTGGGAAACACTCTTCCCCGGCCGAACATCGTGTCCCTCTGCAATCTACGCCGACATGTGGCCCATGGGCCCCCCGTTGGTTTTCACCGTCCACCCAGAAGCAGCAGGCCACTTCATGTTTGACTCCAGCGTTCCGCGAAGCGACTGGACGAAAAAAGCTTTAGCTCCTATCACAGAAGCAAGGGACCTCGCCTGTCTGGTAGGCGAGCCTTGGAAGACATGGCGCGCGCGGTTTAACCCCAGTTTCAGCAACAAGAATGTCCTCAGTCTTGTGCCCGGAATGCTCGAGGATGTCCAGATCTTCGCCGATATTGTACGAAAGAAAGCTGGCGCGGACAGCTCTTGGGGTGGCGTGTTCCCGCTCGTGGAGACCACAACCAACTTGACCATGGACATCATCGGTCGCGCGGTACTTGACATCGAGCTGCACGAACAGACGAACGGACCCAGCAGGTTCAGGAGCGCCCTCATGGACCAGATTGCGCGGTGTATTCTTCACTTTAACATCATCACCGTATGGAAGTGGTATAGCCCGTGGCGACTGGCAGCTATCAAAGAGAACAGGGAAACGATGTACAGCGAACTACTCCCATCCATCGAACGATCCCTCCAGAGCACGAAGAAGAAGGACGGGCTTAAGACCATTATCGATTTGGCGCTTAAGCCAATCTCTGGAGTAGTCGACGTCGATAGGTTGTTCTTAGAGACGGTCGTCTCTCAACTGAAGATCTTCATGTTTGCCGGTCATGACACGACAGCCACGGCTCTTTGCTGGGCGATTCACTGCATCGCTAAGAACCCCGAAGTCGGCCAAAAGCTACGGGCCGAACATGACGAAGTCTTCGGCAAGGACCCCGCAGATGCGATTGAGAAGATTCGAGAGTCACCGCACTTGCTCAATTCCCTGCTATACACGGGTGGAGTCATCAAAGAAGCGCTGCGCTTGTTTCCCGGACCTCCTGTCATTCGAGACGGACAATCGCACTATCACATCACTGATAGCATCACCGGAGAGCAGTACCCCACCGGCGGGTTCCTCATTTGGGACGGGCTGCGTTCGCAGTCTCGCAACGAGAACCTGTGGCCGAGAGGCAATGAGGTCGTGCCAGAGCGATGGATGACGACGGACCCGGAGGATCCATTCTACCCAAAGAAGCACGGCTGGAGGATCTTTGGACTCGGAAGCCGCGCCTGTATTGGCCAAGAGCTAGCCGTCATTGAAATGAAGCTGGTCCTGGTGTCTCTCGTGCGCAACTTTGACATCGACTGCGCCTGGGATGAATGGGATGCTCTCAAGTAAGTTTCGAAAATGCGTCCACAGCTTATTGAATGATGCCCGAGGCTCTGACACTGTGCGCAGAGGAAATACCACAGGACCCAAGGTCCTTGTAGAAGGAGACCGTTGCTACCAACTTGATAAGGGTACACCGCAGATTGCTGATGATATGCCTGTTCATGTCAAGCTGCGACAAAAGTCTGACTGAGCGTTTCGAGCCGTGTTGACAACTTGACAAGCGTGACGTGCGGGGGACGGTTCGGGGAGGTCTGACATCGGTGTCGTCGCAATCCCGCCTTGTCCGCCATGATGAGCGCGCGCGGGGGAGGGTCTCGGCCAGGTCGAGGACCTAACGTTTGCCCGGCTCCAGCGGGGCCTCGAAGGTTAGCAAGAGACGGAGCGAGGGGATGATCGGATGGAGAGCCTTATATAGCACTCGCCGGATAGGTCGGAGTTGTGGCGTTGGGGCAGAAGCTTGAAGCTCGTTGCTGAGCTGCGAGCGTCTTTGGAAGAGTGCGGGGTGTCGAGAAAAGCTGGATGAGACCATCACCAGCTGGAGGCCAGCTCAAGAATACGACGTGATGATTTATAATTAATAGCTGTATTCAGTCAAGTCCGGCGACATCGTGCCCACTCATTGTCCCGCCGCTCCATCTCCGGTGGCTTCAAGATCGGCCAGTGTGCCTATTGCTTTCCGGGCCCGACCTCGGGAGCCCACGGAGCTTCCCGCATCCTCGCGGTCCTATTTTTCCGTTCTTCCACATCGATCCAGAGGGGCGCTGATGATAAGCACCGACATGGCCCTTCAGCAGAGTTTCGTATTCATCAGGAGGTGATTCGTTGGACTCTAGAGGCTCTTGAGCTTGACTACACTCGGCATCGAGAGTTTGGACGTGAGTATCTGAAGGTTCCTCTCGCTCGGTAACGCGACAATGCGTCTGGACTCTGGCTTGTCGGATTCATGTAAGTAGATAGAAATGAAGGTGTCTTGTCATGTCATTGTTGAAGTTGAGATGACACTGAAGCGCAGAAAGAAGAGGGAGAGAACAACTTAGATAAGCACACTCTATTTAGAGTCCACGGCGCCCGATTGGCCGGGTCGCATTTGCCCCGCAGAAAGTGGACTCTGCACGAGGGATTCGGGGCTTAATTTCACAAGCGGCCGCCCGATCTTCTCATGTTGTGGTTGTGTGGTGATTGGTAAGGTTGAGTGGCTGAAGGTAACACGAGCGGGAGTGCAAGGAGGAGGTGGTCACTGCGAACCTGGACTGGACACTAAGACACGTCGGGAACCTGTGTTTGCTGCTGCGTCTTTGGTCCCAGGCTCTCTTGTTCGCTTCTGAAACGACCGCCGTCAAACGACAACGTTACGCTATGTGGCTCGGGATTCAGTTCCATGGCACATCACCTACTCGGCGTCGACACGAGGGCGCAGAGACTACGCAAGCTTACATTCTTACATTACTTGAGGAGGCTCGTTCCCTGGCACCAAACACAACTTACTATCGACTCCCTGTCTCTTCATAGGCCACCTCGCATCTTTACGAGATAGGTGAGAAACGCGTCTCTCAGGGCGCATCTCCACCTCCATCACACAATAACCAGCCCTACCAGTTTGCTTGCACTTGACCACCCAACCTAATGGCTCGACTCGGGGTAGCAAAGGTTAAGACGGGCTGTGTAACCTGCAAGTGAGTCCACCGGCCGCATGTCCAAGGTATCGTTCCTCCACGTACGTTAGAGCTAACCAACCCAGAATTCGAAGAGTCAAATGTGATGAAGCCCGCCCGGCATGCAACAGGTGCGTGAGCACGGGCCGGAGGTGCGACGGCTATGTGACACCGCCAACGGGAACATATTCCTGGGCGCAGCTGCTCCGCGTCCATCCGCCTCCGACCCAGGCTGCGTCGGACGCAGAACTCCGGGCCTTGAGTTTCTTCCGTAAAGTCGTCGCTCCCGTCTTGTCCGGGCCCTTGGACAGTTACTTCTGGACCCATCTTGTCCCTCAGGTCTCTCACCAGGAGCTCGCCGCGAAACACGCCGCGTTGGCCATCAGTTCGCTGTACGAGAAGTTCAAGGAGGATCCCCTAGATCGGCACTCGGAGAAGAATGCATTTGCTGTTGCGCACTACAACGAGGCGATCAAACACCTCCGAACAACGAACAACCAGGAAACGGTTCTGTTCGTGTGCATCCTCTTTGTGTGTATCGATATGCTCCGCGGCGAATGCAAGGGTGCCATCGACCACTGCAGGCATGGCATCAACATCCTCAACGGGTCCAAGTCCGCGTCGCGATTCGTTCGAGATCACCTAGAGCCGGCTTTCTGTCGCCTTGGAGTGTTTCCCCTCTTCTTCGGTGCTCGACCAGAAACGTTCCCGACCATACCGGACTCGTGTCGAGTTCCAGTGCCTCCGTTCTACAACTTAAAACAAGTTCAAGCGGCGCTGGACCCGTTGCTCGTGCGGGCGATTCGCTTTGTACGGGCCGCTGACGAGTATCGCCTAGGTGATGAGGCGCATCCCAAGCCAGATCTGTCAATAATGCAGGACAGACATGAGATGGACGAGATGCTGGATGACTGGGCTGCGGCATTCCAAGCGTACATGGTGCAGAAGTCCCCGAATAACTGCCAGCGCGCCGCCATGCGAGAAGAGCTCGTCGAAAGGTTGCTCGAGATGAAATGGCACGTGGGCAAGATTTGGCTCAGCACATGTTTCTCCCGCGGAGAAGGGGTATACGATCTGCATCTGGATAAGTTCCAACGGATCATCGATCTTGGCTGCGAAGTCGAATCCGTCTTCCGAGAAATGTGGCAGAAGTTTGACCGGGCCAAGTTCACCTTTGAGATGGGCTTCAGCCCCTTGCTGGGATTCGTCTTTATCAAGTGCCGGTCCTTGAGCTTACGAATCGCTGCTCTGGGTCTCATGAAGACCATTGCGCACGAGAGGGAGAACCTCTGGGACTTTAACACTGTTCAGGCGTTTGGGCGCAAGATTGTTGAGTTCGAGCACGAGCTAGATCTGGGACCGGACGAAGATATTGCAAGTGTCGTCGACGACGGAACATTGCCACCGGAAGGACGACGAATTAAAGACTCGGCTATGCAAGACGAGGTCCGCTTCGTCCACGAGAAAAACGGCGCCATCGCCATGTGGAAGAAGGTCGCCCTCTTGATGAGGGAGCACGGCGGGCCTATCACGGTCCAAGAAGAGTGGTTTCGAGTACAATTGAAGCGCAAGCCATGATCCAAGTTACTACTCTCGCTCAGGGCTTCCCGCTGCGTGTCTCTCCCACTGACGCTAACCTCTCGAGGGAATACTACGCCTCACACGCACCCGTGGCACCCAAGCTACGTGCTGACGTTGCAGGGGGGTCTTACTTAACATTGTTATCAACGACGCTGCGCCTCTCGAGAGGCTATGATTGGTCGGCTCGCTTCTTTACATAACAGTTGCGAACGTGGGGGCTGTGCATCGCCAGGCACCACGATGGTCGACTTACACGAGTGAGGGAAACTTGAGACTCTCAGTTATAAAGACGAAAGACGAGAACATCGGACTGGAATATGAGATTGAAGATATCGAACATCATCAATCAACAATCTCTTTACCGTCTCATTTCCTTCAACCACTCATTACAATGCACTTGTCTTGGATCATGTTGACAGCGGCCACGACCGCCCTCGCTTTGCCATCGGGTCCTTCGCCCACACCCACCTTGCCAGGATCTTTGGAAGAACGCCAAGATACAGCAACTTCCTCTGCAACATCATCTTTCCCGACAGGAGATTTCATCGCGACACAGCATGTCACAATTCCCGGTGTGACAAATAGCTACGTCACGGTCCCAGCAAAGACCATTGACATCGCCATCCCAACATGCGTCCAGACGATCGAGCCCGACGTCAATGGCTACATTCCTCCCGGCGAATGTGGTGCCATCTGGAACTACTATCCCAGCTTCGCGGCAGCGGCGGTGTTTGCGGCTCTCTTCAGCGTTCTGACCGTCGTCCACATCTGGCAGGCCGCCAACCACAAGAAGGTTCGTACGTTTTAACATTACAACTGACACGCCGTGGTTTGTTCAGTGTCTGACTGGTTTGCAGAGTTGGTGTTGGGTTATCATTATGGCGAGCATATGGGAAACTCTGGCCTTTGTCTTCCGAGCGGCAAGCAGCAAGAACCAGCAAAGTAACGGCATCTATCTCGTATTTCAGATCTTCATCTTGCTTGCGCCCATCTGTAAGTATCTCTTTCCAGAACTTGTTGGAGAGGGTATTAATATGGTTCCAGGGGTGAACGCCTTTGCATACATGACCTTGGGCCGTATGATCTACTTCTTCCACCGCTCGCGCTCTCTCCTCCGCATTAACGCCGCAACATTTGCCGCCATCTTTGTTGCTCTCGACATCGTATCGTTCGCTGTGCAGCTTACCGGAGGCAGCATGGCAGGCCCGACAGCGCCTCCTGCGGAACAAATGAAGGCAATCCATATCTATATGGGTGGCATCGGACTGCAAGAGTTCTTCATCCTGATCTTCGTCACCCTGGCATTGAAGTTCCAGGTTGAGATGAAAAGACTGGACAAGCTTTCAGGAACGGAGTCTCGATCCTGGAAGCCTCTCTTATGGGCGCTCTACTTTTCACTCGGAATGATTTCAGCGCGAATCGTCTATCGCCTGATCGAGTTCTCTTCGGGCCACGGGATCGACAATGTCTTGATTACACACGAGGCTTACTTTTACGTTCTGGAAGCCCTGCCGATGCTTCTGGCTATAGCAGTCTTCAACGTTGTGCACCCGGCCATGGTCATGAACGGTCCAGGGTCGGACATGCCGGGGCTCGTTGCGACCATGAAGGGTGGGTTCTCTAGGAGAAACGGGAGGATTCCCCTTGGACAGGATCCGGAGGAACAAGAGCTTAATCGGAGGAGCTCGAAGCCATGAAATGACGCTGGAGTCACCGGATGGACAAGTGAGAAGGAGGAAGCCAAATAGAGAGGGTTTAGGTCTGAGGGTGAGGAGTTCAGGCGTCGACGTTCAAACTATTGTGGATATGAATGGGATAGGCTCGAATCACGATGCGGCATTCCTCCTTTGTGGCTTGAAGCTTGGTGAACGCTGCAGATCAAGACACGTCACTGTGGCAGTGCATTGCAGACGCAAAAGTGTGTCAAATCAGGCTCTGACAATAGTCTTCCTGAGTGATTCAGTGGTGGGTGATGATAGATAAGGTACTTGATAGATATATCTACAACATAACTCCAACCTGAATTGTCTCCCCCTGTGCTCCATCACCCGAACATCCAGCTGACCACAAGATCTAGACACCAGCTCGACTATAACAATGTCTTTCAACCTCTCGATTTCTTCACGGCGACTGTTCCTACAGATGTCGGGAGCGCCAGGCGCGGGCAAAAGCACCACTGCGACCCTCTTAGCCAAGCCCCTGAACGCAGTCATCCTTGATCTCGACGTTATCAAATCCTCTCTCCTCGATAGTGGGTTGCCGTTCGAACAGTCTGCGAAGCTAGCTTACTCGATGCTCTGGGCGCTCGCCGGCAACATACTCAAGCAGGGTCACAACCTCATTGTAGACTGCACCTGCAACTTCAAGGAAATCATCACTAGGGGAACAGCCCTGGCGAAAGGGGCGGGCTTTGAGTATTGGTACATCGAGTGCAGACCCAAAGTCGATATTGAAGTGCTCGATGAGAGGCTGCGGACGAGAGTAGCGATGAGAAGTCAGCGTACTGGAGTACGAAATCCCCCGGTTGACGGCGATGCATCCCATGAACACGAGCAACAGGAGGCTTTATTTCGAAGGTGGATCGACAACCCGTATGGGCCCAAGGATAATGTAATTGTCGTCGATACATCGAAGCACTCGGACCAATGCCGAGAGCAGGTCTTGAAGGGGATGGAAGAGTGACCAGACCCGAGAGAGTCGAGGAAGATCAGGGGGAACTTAGACGACAAGAAGCTGGCTCCAGCGAACATTTACGATCAGTTGCAAATTCAGGTTGGATATGTCATTGCCCCGGAGGTCTCACAAGGGTGAACTGACAGCGCTATGAAATCCCCCCCCTGAAGTCTAGTCCACCCATACCGGTCAAGCCCATCAAGTACATCTGGTCATCATTCCACGCGAATGATGGCAGCCAGGACTCTTCGCCCGTAGGCAAGGGCATTAATGTGCTTTCGTCAGATACTACTCCCTCCCCTGCAGGCATGCCGAACCCCGAGGCAGACATCTCTTGCAACTGAAGGGCTGCTGCTTCTTCCCACGGCGAGGAGAGCATAATATCTGGTGAAATCAGCGGACCGTGAGCAGAAGCCGATGGTTGACCTGAATGATCCATCTCAAGATCAGACTCGTCGCCCGAAGGGCTTCCAACAACCTCAGCGTTTGCTAGCCATTCTGCCCATCGCCCGTAGCCCTCTGCTTGTCCTGATGAAGACTCTTGAGCCTGACTCATCTCTCTTCTCCGAGCCATCACCAGCTTGGACCTTGCTTCATTTGTAATGGACTGCAGGGCCTCAACAAACCGAACTCCCATCTTTGCCGTCGTGTTCCCTGCGCTGGACATCCTGCGGAGGCAATCCAGCCCGAAAGCTACCCGGCCCTCGTACCCCGAATCACGTTCCAGGATTCCAGCAAGTAGCACGATGATGGTGGCGATACTGCAGCCTTGGAAGTCTGTGAACGAGAATCGCGCCATATTGCCGCCGCGGCAAAGACCCTCGAAGAGCTCGAGCATCTTCTTGGCTGCTTTGACACATGCCTCTGAGGATTGCTCGACGTCTCTAGGCACGTCGGAGGGGCCGGCGCTTGCGTGGAAGATTGCTTGTAGACGAGCTCGGACGACGGTCACCACGGAGACTTTGCCCATGTCGATCCAGGCGAAGTAGTAGTTGAGGTGTAAGTGGAAGACGGCGCGATAGCTGGATGACTTTGGGTCGACATTCTGTAGTTTGAGTGATGACGGGAGACTCTTCTTCCAGGCCTTGAGAGATATCTGGACGTCCGTTGAGCGTCTTGAAGCTCCTGTATGCGAATGATTGGTATTCGACCATGCCCTGGTTGTCGCATTAGCTTCAAGTCTTGTTTGGGGTGGTTCAAGTAGACTAACCCAGGTTCAGAAAGCTTGTCAATGATTCTGACGAAAGCTGCATTTGCTATCTGGTGCTGTACGTTGTCAAACTTCTGAGACGTATCTCGTGGGAATGGCTTCGGCAGACACGCTGTGATGATCTCCTGGTCCACGGACCGAGGTCGGTTGAGCTTAATGGTGACCGTTCTGTCGCTGTCAGTACACGTCTCGAGCTACGGTCCAGCAGAAGAAGGCTTACTTACCTTTCGAGAGAGTAAATCGACCACCAAAGCCTCCGTCGGGTCTCCTTCTCGTCGTCGCCCAGAGAGGGGTCGTCAGGTTCCTGGTGAAGTCCGATAGCCAGGGCCTTTCGCAGTGCTAATCCCATGTACACATAGGAGGCACTGATGGCGCTAGCCGGCATCAGGTAGACGCCCAGTATGAACGTCGCCTGGACTGATTTGATACAAGGCCGATCTATCAAGTCAGAGATCAGAATACGGGTCTGGTTGTAGAAGATCCGACCAGGGTCAAAGTTCCGATCTTCCGCCGAGGTTGCGTTGCTCAAGTCCTCTGGCCTAGCTAGCGCTGTCCACTGACTACCCAGTGCGAATACTGCCAAGACAAGACAAACAAATCCAGCGTCTTCTCTTAAAGACGACTGCTCGTCGTTGTACAGTTGATCAAGCTCCGCCATGAAGTGACTCTGATCCAGGTAGAAGAATATGTCGGTCCCGTAGGCGATGCAGACTGACACCAGAAAGTCGGCAACGCCGCGTGGAGGAAAGCTCTTTACGGCCCTCTTGATGCGTCGAAGTTCGGCAGCATCTGCCGGAGGAGTGTCTGAGATTCGAGGTTGCAGTCTTGCGATATCTTGCTCCCCGGATGGGGGCTGGGAGTCGAGGCAAAAGGCATCCCGGAGACGAGACAAAAAGCGCGGCCACATGAAGGCTTCTTCTGAGGGTGCACTATCTGCCGGAGAGAAGTCGTCGTTCATATCTTGACCCATTGGTGTGTTGAGAGTAAAAGAGCCATCATTATTCGTCCGATTCGACTCTCGCTCTGTAATGCTGATTGGCCTTATCCCAGTGATTCTTGAAGTCGTCGTCGAAGCTGAGGCCTCAATCTCTTCACCAGCTGGGCCCCGCTCCCTTTCAAATCGACACGGATGAGATCCCTCAGTGCATCGCACACATACCCCAGAAGGAGTTTCGATGCACTTATTCTTGCGGGCCTTGCATCGGTCACACGCCCGGGGTGCCCGCTTCCGAACTGCATCCGGGACCCTACGGCGGCGGCGGCGGCGCTCTGCGGGAGACTCCATTGGCGGAAGTGTCGCGTTCATATGACGAGCATGGAATCGTCATGATGGGTGAAAGTTATATTGATCTCCAAGACTTGCGCAGGTCTGGGATGACTATCCGATGCTGGGAGGAAGTTGGTGTAGAAGAGAGAAAGGTATCTGAAGGAGGACGTTTCTTGGGGTCTCTCCGCATTTCGGACGCTTTGCCGATAAGAACAGGCCCCACTGTGGCGGCAGGGATCACGCGTCGAGGTGAAGCTGTTCAGCGAGATGAAAGAAAGAGAATGTTCACCTTACCTCACATTTTTCAGAACAGGTATCTTTGTCTTTCAAAACCCCTTCCAACCCTGTGGAGAAGGAATCCGACTTCTCATCTCATTGGCTCTTATCACGAGGATGTCTATATGTTACGCGTTGGGGTACAGGAAGCGTGTACTCTACGGGATCACTCTGACGCGTCGCTGAGTTTGGCATAGGAACTCATTTGGTTGCCGATAATGATTTTGCACCGGCTTTTACCTCATTAACATTTAGCTTGGTTCTTGCGGCTCTATGAGCTACTACTGTCCTCATAAACATCCTCGAATGTTCTAAGCTTCAAACAGATCTCACAACGCCGGCTTGATTCTGACTGGCACTGCGGCATCCTCCACCAGACCGCTCCATCTGCTCTTGTATATCCTGCCTTCCTTCAACACACCAAAGACGTGGGCTTCGGGGTCATCAAATATGGACACATTCTCGACAGGATTCGCGTCTGTGATGACGAGATCTGCCTCGAAGCCCTGCTTGATCTGACCCAGCGAGTCCTCTCTGCCGGCCATCTTTGCGGCATTGAGCGTCGCACTCTGCAGCACCGCCAGTGACGGGACAGCTCTGCTTCTCAACGAGAACTCGAACGATTGCGCTGCTCCCAGCGGCCCAAGAAGGTCAGTGCCGAAGCAGATTGTCACACCGGCATCGTACGCAGTCTTGAGGGCCACCAAACCGGCGTTGAGCACCTCCTCGTTCTTCGACATGGATTCGGGTGGCAGATAACCCTTCCACTTTGGCGAAGCCATCTGAGCGTACGTGATAAGGGTAGGGGTAAGATAGACGCCCTTCTCCGCCATGAGCTTCGCCGTAGGAGCATCGACAAAGTTGCCGTGCTCGATCCCCCGTACACCATTATCGATACAATGCCTGATGGCCTTCGTTGTATATGCGTGGGCTGTGACGTATGTGCCCGCGTTCGAGGCGCATTCGACCATAGCTCGGATCTCGGCGCCGGTGAATTGGAGGTGGTCGATTCTATCGGTTGGTGTCGAGACGCCGCCGGAGCCCATGATCTTGATGAAGTCTGCTCCGCCGCGGATCTCCTCTCGGACAGCAGTCATGCACTCCGGGACGCCATTGCATAGCCTGCCGAGCCCGTTTGTTGAGCCGCCGCAGCATTCGGAGTGATCGTGCACACCGCGAATGTCTCCATGGCCGCCTGCTTGCGACAGGGCATGTCCCGCGATGAAGAGTCTTGGGCCGGGGAAGACACCGTCGTTGATGGCTTCCTTCAACGCCTGCTGCGCGCCACCGCAATCCCGCACACTCGTGAACCCGCGGTGCAGCATCTGTGCGGCGACATATGGTTGGCGAAGGAGCGAGACATCGTTGGCGTTGCCGAAAGCTTTCGAGAGGTCGCCGAATCCGGGGACCGCGACGAAGTGGACGTGTGAGTCGATGAGTCCTGGGCAGATGAACTTGCCGGAACAGTCAATCACCTCGAAGCCTTGCTCTACCGCAGTCTTGACAGCTGAGTCTGTCGAGTCGGTAATGGTGTCTATGTAGCCATCTTTGAGCTGAATTGCTGCATTGGGGCGCAGGCTGCCGTCTGTCACGTCGACGATGGTGGCGTTGGTGAGGATGTATCGTCGGACGGGGCTACGGAGCCAGGGCTTCAAGTCGGCTTCGGTGACCATTGTGAGTGTGGGATGACTTCTGAGAAGTTAGGTTGTCTACGCCAAGATTGGAATGGAGGCGGAGGTGAGGGGAAAGTCAAAAAGGAGCGAGGAGTTTACAAATGTTGAATGCCACTCTGCAACTCGGATGTCTGCTCCCTCTTTTCTCGAGTTGTTTATTTATTGTTTATCCGATTGGCTTCATCTCATGGCACTTCGTCATACTGCCATTATCAACCACTTACATTTGACATTGCTAGACTTATCGGTAGTGTGGCAGTCTATCATCGGAAACCTGGTAGCACGAAGCCATGTTGCCGATACCCGCGTCGGGTATCTGTCACGAACCTCCTTTGTCGTCGGCAACATGGCTCGCCCCACCTCCGTATCACCGCTATCTTCACTAGTCACATCCAATCGAAGGGATTTCTGGAGAATGTCCTGATATGCATCTCTTAGTGCGGGGGATGGAAACATAACCCCGGGTCGACAGACGACACGCCATGCGACATGTGGAGACGACGAACTCGTGGATCTTAAAACCGGCACTTCTGCCGTTCTCCGAGAGGGTGGGATTTCGACGTGTTTTTTCGGGCAAAGGCAGTTGAGAAAGGCAGTTTTGACTTTGACTTCAGAAGACTCTCCAAACGAGCACTGGCAACAATGGCTTCGTCCGGCGACACCAAAATCAATGCGATGAACAAGCAACAGGCTGGAGACGTCCCCTCGGAAGGGATGGAGGAGAAGACTGGACAGATTGTTGATCTTGCGGACGGCTATACCACTGAAGAGGAAAAGGAAGTTCTCCGCAAGATCGACCTGGCCATCCTACCAATGGTGAGCAACCAAGTTCAGTAACTACAACTGTTGAACAATTCGACTAATCTGCTCTCAAGATGTGCTTTGTCTTCTTCTTGCAATACTTGGACAAGCAAAGTCTTAGTTACGCCAGTGTAAGCTGCCCAACTCCCGGGAACACCGGTCACAGTTCCGGCTCCGAATTGCTGACCGGCATAGGTATTCGGCCTCATCACCGACCTGAACCTTACTAGCACGCAATACTCGTGGTGTTCCTCTATCTTCTACGTCGGTAAGTACATCTTCTGCTATAATGTCCCAGCTATCCAGCATCTGACTATCGCGTAACAGGCCAGTTGGTATCGGAATATCCCTTTATCTATTTGATGAGCAGATTCCACCTCACCAAATTCGTCGGAGTCACTGTGTGAGTCTATCCCTTCCTGTCATCTTTTGTTATTTGTTAGATACAGCTGCTAATACCAGCCCTTCGCAGCGTCATCTGGGGTATCATCTGTATGTGCCTTGCAGCCCCGCATAATTATGCCGGATTCGCTGCCGTTCGATTCCTACTAGGCTTCGCCGAAGGAGCCGTGTCTCCAGCCTTTATCACGATTACAAGTATCTGGTACCGAAGCAACGAGCACGCTCTTCGAACAGCGTAAGCTTTCCCAACACCGATGTACGTAACATGTCATTGACAATGGACAGGCTCTGGATCACCATGAACGGCCTCGCTCAGATCTGCGGTTCGCTCCTGATGTACGGCATCGCAAAGAACACCCACGCCATCGCCCCGTGGAGAGTTCTGTTCCTCGTCTGTGGCGCAATTACCTCTGCCGCCGGCGTTCTCTTTTACCTATTCATGCCCAATGGTCCCAAGGATGCGTGGTTCTTGAACGAGCGCCAAAAGAAAGTTCTGTCTATGCGCATGGCCAAGGACCGCGAAGGTGGCGACAAGACCTCCTTTTCTATGACGCAGCTCAAAGAGGCTGTCTTTGACATCAGGACTTGGTTCGTGTTCTGGTTCGGTGTCTTGGTGACCATGCAGTCTCCAGTCCTTACGGTTCGTCTCACACGAGTCTTGATATTGTGATAACAACTGACCGTGGTAACATTAGTTCGCTTCACTCGTCATCAACAGCATTGGCTACGACAAGTACGAGACCATGCTTTACACTGCTCCATCTGGTACGTCTTTCTTGTAGATGACTTTCAAGGCTGTCGTGTCTGATACGTTTGCAGGCGCGGTTCAAATTGCAATGTTGTGGATTGGTGTTTGCGGTTGCATGCTCTTCCCCAAGCAGCGAAGTCTGGTAGCTCTCGTTCTCATCCTGCCGCCTCTTATTGGCAACGTCCTCCTTATGAAGCTGTCAACCAATGCCGGGTGGGGTATGATTGCTGCGTCTTGGATTGTAAGTCATCCATACTTGACGCGGACTGTTACTATCTTACTAACTTGGCACAGGCATCATGCATCACAGCTGTTTGGTCTATCCTTCTCTCACTCACGGCATCAAACGTCAAGGGAAACACCAAACGCGCCATCGTCAATGCGATGTTCTTCATCGGGTACTGTGCAGGCTGCATTGGCGCACCTCAGCTCTGGACCAAGAAGCCGCGATACTTCAACGGTGTTGTCACGGCAATCGTCACATGGTGCTTGCTTTTTGTCGAAATTCTCGTGTACAGATACCTTTGTGCAAAGGACAACAAAAAGAGAGACGCTGCCCAATCCGATGGCCAGGAAATCCAGAGCCAGGATGAGGTCATCTTGGATGCCGGCGGTGCCCCTGAGAGCGACTTGACGGACAAACAGGACAAGCTCTTCAGATACAGTATCTAAGTGGGCTACGTTGTGAGAATAAGGCAGAGGTGTCTGGGCAGTAAGACCCTTGAGAACATGACACCGCAATCATTACAGCCTTGTAGGGAAGCAGATAGTTGATCTCTATTCAATGTTTAATCACTATTCGAAGGCCACGACGCTCCATAAGCACCCACTTGCGGCAAACACCTTCAGTCAGACATCTAACATGACCTTGGGGCAACGAGATTTATGAGGAAATTGCAGATTTAGTATACATATAATCATACATGAGGTCTGGACCGGTCACCCGATTCTGTCTAACTCGAAGTCCTGTTACAGGACGTGTGACTGGTGTGGTATGTGGAATAGTCTAGATGTCCTTCCGTGCATGTCTGCTATATTCTCGACGCAACTTTGGACCGACCTGTGCCCGGAATTAGCAATGTTGTAAACCGCTCATCAAGAAAACGGTCACTCACCTTGTACAGTATGATAGGAATGGGAATGAATAGAATCGACAAGAACCCCAGAAGGGAACTCGCCCAGGGAACTCCTAATTCGGTGTACATGGCGTTCGCGAACAAGGGGAATCCCGCACCAAAGGCACTTCTGAAGAGATCGTTTCCGGCAAGCACTGAAGCTGCAACATTCGGATATGCATCAGGTAAGTAGTTGAGAACTGAGTTGAACAGCAAGAAAGACCCGATGCTAAACCAAGCGGAGCCGATGATTGGCATGATCCAGTGGACATCCGGCCTCGATGACCAACCAAACCAGAAGAGACAAATTGGGATGGCGAAACCGCCTATGAATGCAGGAGGTAGACGTTTCTCGGGCTGGATGTCCCCATTTTGGTCGAATTGTGGTTCGAGATACTTGTGCAAGTACCAGAAGAACGGCGGAATGACGATCAAGGCACCAACCAGGATGCCCATGAATGCGACTCCCTGAAGCCCAAGACTGAAGCCGTATATGCCGGTGAACACGATAGGGAATGACTCGAACCAGATGTAGAGCAACCCATATATAAGTGCGATGTAGAGATTGAGCAGAAACACCATGGGCTCCGTAAAGTTCAACGTAAACGGCCGAACCAAAGAGATCATCATGACGTCCCTCGGGGTCATCTCCTCTGCCATCAACTCAGACTCACTCACGAGCTTCTCATTTCCCGTGAGCTTCCGAAGCCGCTTTGCTCGTCGGTACAGAATATTGTTGGCACTCGTTTCGGGGAGGCAGAAGAAGAGAAGAACGAACGCGAACCCGCTCAGCCACATCAGCTCCCAGATAGGCCAGGTCCAACCCTTTGCCATGGCTGCGAACCCTCCGATCGCAGGAGCTAAGGTTGGAGAGCAGACTGCTGCCACGCCCCAAATTCCGATGGCGTAGGCTCTCTTCTTGGGTGACCAGATATCTGCCAGGGTCGCGCCTCCTGTTGCGAGGACAGGCGATCCGACGAATCCCGTGATGAATCGGAAGGCTAGCAGCATGCCAAAGTTGACTGCCAATGCAGTGGGAATCTGGAGTAATACGAAGAGAAAGAGGGTGCTGATGTATATTGGGTTGCGACCGATCTGAGGGATCTCGGACAAGGGGCTCCAGATCATCTATGGTGTTCGTCAGCATGTGTTGATATGGTGATCGGGCAGTAGGCATTCATACCGGACCCAGGCCATAACCTGCAACGAAAAGCGTGAGGCCAAGGAGAGCAGCGACCTGGCTGACGCCGAACACCTGCATCACGTCCAATACACCAGCACTGTAGATGGCCGAACCAACATAGACGCCAACCGTAAGCAGACAAATCTGGAAAGTCACAAAGACCTTCTTCTTCAAAGACCAGTTTTGAGGATTCTAGTTCAAGTCAGCCTATCTGTAGTTCCGCTTGCAGTGCTTCGGATGTAGCTGCTCACCTCCGGGTCGTTGGGTAAGAAAGCAACGAGATGGATATTCTTGCCCTTCTCGGGGTCGATCCTTGTGCCACTCAAATCGTTATACTCCTCGTCGCCAGGCACTCTTGTTCGCGCAGAGTCGACACTGGTCCCTCTTCTCCAAACATCGTCGTCTTTGTTCTCAGTTTCGTCAAACTCCTTCTCGGGTGGTTGTACCTGGCCGTAGCGTGCGACGTTGGCAGTCTTATCCTCGTCGACGTAATCGCGCCATAGTTCAGGGTTTCTTTCTTCGTAGTATTGGAACTGTCTGAGTTGACCTCTCGTCACAAAACGGACAACGTGTCCGAATGCTGTATCTCGCAGTAGCTCCATAATTCAGTGAACTTGGTTTCTCGTTACAGAAACACACGGTGTTGGGATTCGGTGCCTTGCCATCTTTTTGAGTCCTCTCTTTCTCCCAATATGTCATTCGTCATTCATAGTCAGCGGTGTACTGCGGACAAGTAGGTCCGCCTTAATTGTCCGTTATGAAGGTGCAGTGCACCGTGCTGGCAAGGAAGATTCGGCCCATGTTGAGACGAAGTGGCGCCGATTGTCCGTGCCATTAGCAAAGGTGGACTTGAAATGATGAAAGGGTCCGAATTCTATGACGGAAAGACGTTTCGCGGATTGCCTTATTCCCTGAGGCCTTTTCAGACGGATCTGGTGTGACGTTGCTGCATCTAAGCTTGCCTGGCAAAAGTGCGGGAGACATCAATGACATCAAATACAGACGCAGTTGATCGGTCAAGACTCCCGAGCATTCCGTTCATTTTGATGTCGCATATTCGCTCAAGTTCGCATCGCAGACCCTGCCGTCCAAAGTCAGCATCCTGCTCACCACTGATTATGCCAGAATTATACAGCCAACGCCTTCCCGCAGGACGTCTGATCGAGTATGCCGGTCTTTTATCGTTATCCCTCGCGCCGATATGGTCTAGCAGGCTCATGGTACCGTTATCAACTTGCAATTACCACCATCTTTTAGTCAACAGAGCGCTTCCGTGATCAAGTTGACAATCTTGTGGTTGCTGTTCAAGCTGGGCACTGGCTTCCTCAGCAATAGAGACTTTGAAGATGACTTGAAGGGCTATGTGTGTCTAGCGACAACACGGGTGCGCGCGGCTTCGTATGCCATGGCGGAAAAGCACCTGAAGGGCTCTCTCTCGGAAGCTTCTGAGGAGAGGTCAGCAAGAAACCAAAAATTGTGAAGCATATTATTCTCAGATCGATCAGTATTTTATGTCTGGGACTCACTTGGTAAAGATCGTTGCCGTGGTTAGAGCAAGACTAAAGAGTAGCAGCACTGCGCGGATGACGGCGGCTGGGATGAGGTGGAAGTTCGTGTAGAACCGAACAGCGCGGATGACGACGCAAAGACACGATGCGTGAGCTCACGGCCAACAAATTGTGGAAGTTTTTTATTCGCCAAACGCTGCCGCAACATCGGCTTCATTGCGTTTATTAGACCGCGTACAGTTTGTCCATCCGCTTACTCTGCTGCCTGGACTCGCAACACAGCCTCCACGTGTTGCGTCTGGAAAATAAATTGTCAAAGGTACGCCGCCTAGGCTGTCAATTGTAATAAAAGGAGCCAAGAGGGTGCAAGATGAACGATGAAGCCAATGTATTTCTCATTAAGATACGGCTGCGCCCCCAGCCTTCGCTGCTGGGGCCGATTCGGCAAGACAAGGTGCAACGGCTTGGAGAGAGAGTCTTGAGGATGATCCTCTTCCTGCTTCTGCTGCCCGAACCGCGACAAAGGCTTATTAAGCATGGCAGGATATCATAGTATTTTTACTTGCTTCAGATACGCACTTCCTGATCTGAACCACATTTAATCAGGTCTTCCACTAGGCGGAACTGGTCTCATTCGTTTGATACCTGCATCCCTTGTATTCGTTATTGCTTCTAGCTCATGGGACTTTCAGCCCTGGTACAGATAACCACAGCAACATTGTCTTCTTCCGCTTATGTCCCGTATATTCATTCCTGTATCTTCTTGGAGGTTGTACTGGTTGTTGAAGGAAGGTAGTGGAGAGAATCTAGGGTGCGTCGATAGTACGGATGAGAGTGCGGGTCTGTTGGAGATTGAGGTGTGGGAACAGGATGGGATAGTGTTTCTCCCGGATGTGACGGCGAATCTCGTCACAGCGGCTCTGGTTATACTGGCAGTAGTGGCACACAAGGGTGCTGCCGTAGTTTTTCTCGCTCTGTGGCTTCTTTGGGCGTGAGGCCTTGGCTTTGGCAGGAAGGGATTGAGCCGGACGGAGCTTGGCCGTCTTGCCTGCAGGCTTTTGAGCAGCTTTAGGCATCTGGATCTAGGAATGTTAGTTGGAATTCACTCAGGCTGAGATACGATCACAGGATGAAAGCAAACCTTTGTTGTCCGGTGGTTTGGTCTGGTGTAGAATTGGATGGCTGTGCAAAGAAGGATTGTCTGATGTGGTGTTTTTGTTCTTGTTTTCACCTCCTTCTTTGGGCTGAATAAAAAGATAAGAACAAAGACTGAAGCCATGGAAAGCAGTAGGCGTGGAGCTTCGGGTTGAAAGTGAGTATTCTGCTCTCACGATGGAATACATAACCCTCACTTGACCGCCCAAACTACGCACTCAATGGATCTGCTCTGTTTCTTTCTGATCTGTTATACTTCACCTCTTCTTTTGGTCTCTCGGCTCAATGTTTCTAACGCGGGAAAGTTGGATCGCTGTTCAGATCTTTATTACCTCCATTGCGACCTCAAAGACGTAGAGATATTTCGACGCAACCTTTGCCTCAGGCTTTCCCCCCTCATCCACCAACAGTCGTTTTTCCTTTTCCATCTCCCTTACGGGATCGCCAAAGCCTAACCTTCCGAACTTCGCCTCCTGAGTACATTGATCCGAGCCTCGTCTTCGGTCCCATACCCTGACTTCATCCCCAAATCATAAGATCTGATTGTAAGTTCTAATGCCTTTATAACCTGCCTATCTCCCTATCCACGTCCACTGATTTCTCGTAGGATATAAGAGAACGAGAGAAGATACAAGAGTCCGAGACGCCATAATGTCGGATCTCAATACCGCGAAACCCCCGCCTCACTTCAAGAAGGAGGGAGTCTTACACCGTCTGATTATCGATGGAAGAAGCCTTTTTTCTCATTCTTGGAAGAGAGGTTACCCCATCTGCTTCCTCGTCCGCCGCCTACATGGCTCGCCAGTGGCAAGACATCAAAACTCTCGGTCTTAACACTGTCTTGCTCGCCGTTACATGGGAAGTATTTGAGCCGAAATAAGGCCAGTTCAACAGAGACTTGGTCGCAAACCTGATTGCTCAAGCTCGTGGGGTAGGTATTCGAGTCATCATCTCGTGGTTTGGCTCTTTGAAGGGTGGTATTGGAAATGGTAGGTTTTTTTCTCATTCCCCTGTCATTTCATTTCGATTCAATCGTTTCTCTTCCCAGAGCGTTGGTACTCACATCGTTTCTGTCTCTTTACTCTTACTCTACTAACTGATTTATGATAGATGTATCAAGCTACACGCCCCAGTGGATTAAGATGGACCCTGTGCGCTTTCCCAAAATGAGGGTCTACGAGTGTCGAGAGGCTGACGAGGTCGACGTGGATGACGAGGGTGACGAGAATGATGAGATTCCCAAGTACAACATCGACGCATGGTTGACAGTGCCCACGCCCACTGTCTCGCTCTTTGGACCACAGATCGTCATAGCAGAGAAAACGGCCTTCGCAGAGTTCGTACAGCAAGTCAAAGCCGGCCACCCTGACTACGACACCATCCTCATATTGCAAATTGGCAGCGAAATTGGCTACTTAGATTGGTCAAGAGACGTCTGTGACGTAGCCTTGACTACGTTTGATAAGGGCATTCCAGCTGAGTACTTGGACTTCCTCGTCCAGTCTGGCTCAGTGCTTTGTGCTGCCGAGAGTCACGCCTGAGAGGAGTTCGCCAGTACTTCCCTAGGCACGGACGAGCTTTTCACCACATATCATCTCGCTAGCCACATCAAAGCCCTGGCCAAAATTGCCAAAGAGGCTTACCTTGTCCCGATCATTGTAAATGCTGCTCTCGAAAGAGCTGAAGGAAGGAAGCACGGCGGCCCTCTTCCTGAGATCTTGCACCTCTGGAAGCTCTTTGCGCCATGTATCGATCTTTATGCACCACGATTGCTTGATAACAATTACAACGAGGCTTGTGAGACCTGGGGCTCGGATAGCGACCAACCTCTCCTTGTCCAGGCCCATGGTCAATGGGACACTGCGAGTTGCCAGCTTTGGTCTGCATTTGGTTCTCACTGCGCCATTGGAATCGTTTTTTCCCAAGATTCAAGACATGAGCAAGAGGCATGAATCTATCATTGAGCACCCCACCCTACTCCGCCAAGCCCGCCCCTTCTTTCTGGATGCCCAGGACCAAGGTCACCCGCATATTGGGTTCACCAATGCTCATGATACGACTCCGTGGTTGTTGGATCGAGTTTCGTTCCATCTTACATCTGGAGACTTCGAAATCACCATGAAGAATAGCTTCTATTTGGCTCCATGGGGTATCATGTACGGTCTTGCCATCAGTCAGGGCAACGGCAAGCTTTTGCTCTTCGGCCGCAACTTCGAGGTCAAAGCCAAGTCTCGGAGTGATCACGTGGCTTCTACCCGCATTCTCAGCTTTCATGAGGTTGAGGTCGATGAGCAAGGTCGGTTGCAAGTTCAACTTACGTTCAACGCCGATGAGACCAACGGCTCCAGAATTGCCAGAATGAGTCCCGAGGCCCCAATGATTGCGGAGCTTCGGTTCTATTGTATCAAGAAGTGATATTCGAGGTGTTCCAGTATGGGACTGGATGGAGGATTTGATAGAACCGTTCCTGGTACCTCCTTGTATCTTGGGGCGGTGATGCATTTCTTAGGCTGATGGCGGCGTTGAATGCCTCGGATGAGCTACTTTCTTCCGATGCCTGTTCTTCAACAAAGCAGAATGACTCAAATTCACCATGTTGGTTCACAAGATCAAAAAGGCAGTATCCCGGTCGATTTTAAATCCCAATTAGTGAGATGTGCGGTCTTCCTGTATGTGCCGCATCCGCGCTGCAGAACATCCAGATAATATTTGCTGCAAGTAAGCGCCGCCAAGCTACTTGGCTGCCGACATACGATAGATCTACAGAACCCCGCGTCCTACGATGGCACCAGACTATTTGAAGACGACTCTTACCTCTTCTCGCTCGTTTCTGAAGTTGACAATAACATCATAGCATCCACGGACATCGTTATGCCCGAACCAGTTCGGACCGGAGAGGCACAGGCCGTCCAGCCAACCGCTGATGCCCCGTCGGCATCAGCCCCCATCGAGGTTGACAGTGCAGGCAGCGTAAGTGAATATTCTTCTTCTGAACCTCTATAACAATGTCCTGTGACTGATGCCTTTTTCTCGCATAGAACGATACCTCGACTATGGATGATCGCAAGTGCGTCCGGCTCCCATTTTAGGACCTTCAACGTCAAGTACAGTCCAGGGCTGATGGGGCCTTATACCAGGTCTTCATACACTACTTCTCTGTCATCATCAGCAGTGAACTATCCGACAGAATACGGCCGGACATATCACGCGTTTCGAGCTGGTTGTAAGTAGCGTTGCATAAAGCAAACTCAAGTCATCATTAGAGTGAGAGACATATCTAACAACACGCATAGCTTACAACTTTCCTAATGATGAAGTAGATTTTTACTCTAGGATCTCATCCTTGAGGTCAACTTGCTGATGACATTCCTTCTGTCTAGAGAGAATCGGATAGGCTTGACTTGACACACACTGTGATGGTCAAGACCATCGACAATAAGCTCTTCCTGGCACCCATTGACAAAGCTAAGACGCATCGTATACTGGATATAGGCACCGGAACCGGTATCTGTATGACTGCACATGACCATAATCTTCATACACAGAACTGAAGACGTTGATTTAGGGGCAATTGAGATGGGGGACTTTTTCCCCAAAGCCGAGGTTCTCCTTTCATACAATGCCCCTCTCAATTCTCTTCTCACACTAACAGTACCACAGATAACCGGGATTGACTTGAGTCCCATCCAGCCGTCGTGGGTGCCTCCAAATGTCAAGTTCGAGGTCGACGATGTCGAAAGCCCTTGGGTAGGGAACAAGAAGTACAACTTCATTTTCAGTCGCTACATGGCTAGCTCCATCGCGGACTGGCAAATCTACATGACCCGAATCGTTGAGTAAGAGACCCTGGACTTGCCTGCGCTCGAACGGTGGAGAGTAACAATGAACCTTTCCAGGAACCTGACTCCTGGCGGATGGGCGGAATTCCAAGACTGGAGCTTGATGCTCGACTCGGACGATGGGTCCCTGAACGGGACTCAGACACACCGATGGGCCACGCTGTTCATGGAAGCCTGCGCGAATCTCGGCGGAGACGGGGCGCCAGGACCGAAGCTGAACACATGGCCAGAAGATCACCGCTTCCAAAACGTCGAGCATCGACACTACAAGATCCCCATTGGGCCTTGGGCAAAGGATCCTTCACTTAAGGACATTGGCATGTGCAATCTTATTCAGATGCTGGAGGGGCTCGACGCATTCACCTTGAAGCTATTCTGCACCGCGCTGGATTGGACTAGGGAGGAGGTGCTCGTGTTGCTCTCGCAGGTCCGCCAGGAAATGAAGGCTTGCAAGTCTCATGTCTATTTACATTTGTGAGTCTGTTCGATGCGCCTTTCCGCTCTTCCACCCTGCACAGACATAGTCGAATGCTAACAAGGATCGTAGCCACGTTGTTTACGGGCAAAAACCCGAGTCGGAGGATTGAGACAGGTCACTTGCAGGCTCTTTGGGGTGTCACTCAACCGTTTGTAGTTTGACAGTTTCCGATCACTTAGTTTTTCATCAAAAAAATAAAAAACTGTGTAGTTGCTAGAGACATTCTCCCGAAAGTTAAGAACCGAGGCCTGCAAGACGAAGCGAAGTGGTTGCCAAAGCCGAGCCGCAGTAGTTATTGCAGACCATCGGACGTCATCCTACACCACCTCGGTGACGAGATTATTGGCTTGGAAAATCGGTTAAGATCTCCATGTTTTCCCAAAAGAGTCAGCCTTTCCCGTCAATCCCTAGAAATCGGGAAAACGAGATGGCTAAATTGGGGTGGTTCCTCCTCTTGGCATCTCTTAACCCGCAAAGCGACAGCGTCGTGTTTGACGATTTGAGGAAACGGACGTCAATCCGCCGAGAAGTTCCTGCAGATGGCTGACATCCCCCTCCCGCGCCAATGATTCCGGAGCAATAGAGAGAGAGATCAGGAGAGATGCTTTGGAGGAAGTTCCAGTATTAGTAGTTCAACGATTCCCGTGATGATCGATCAGATTCCAGGAGTCTGAA
Source organism: Colletotrichum salicis (assembly GCA_001563125.1). Taxonomy (NCBI): domain Eukaryota; kingdom Fungi; phylum Ascomycota; class Sordariomycetes; order Glomerellales; family Glomerellaceae; genus Colletotrichum; species Colletotrichum salicis. The sequence continues at coordinate 118,060 of JFFI01001221.1, read as the reverse complement.
CCAACGTCCCAATTCCCCTCGCAGCCTCTGTCAGCGCCTCTTCCATGATGGTGTCAACCAGTTTCCTACTTCTCTCAGCAGCCCTCCTCCTCTTCACCTCAGCATCAATCACCAAGAAATGCCATGACGAAACCTTTCAAAACCCAGTCCTCTACGAAGACTACCCAGACAACGACATCTCCGTAGGTCCAGACGGCGCCTTCTACTTCTCCGCCTCAAACTTCCACTACAGCCCCGGCGCCCCGATCCTCCGCTCCCTCGACCTCATCAACTGGGATCCCGTCGGGCACTCCATCCCCCGTCTCAACTTCGGCGACGCCTACGACCTCCCACCCGGTGGTCCCCCGCGCCTACCGTGGTGGCACCTGGGCCTCGACGCTGCGGTACCGCGAGAGTAATGGGCTCTGGTACTGGATCGGGTGTACCAATTTCTGGATCACCTGGGTCTTTACCGCCTCGAACGTCGAGGGGCCGTGGTATAACCGCGCCAACTTTGGGGGGGTCGGAATTGCAGGTACGACAACGGGTTGCTGATTGATGACGATGATACCATGTACGTCGTCTACGGCAACGGCCAGGTCAGCGTGTCACAGCTCGCTGCCGACGGGCTTAGTGTCGTGAAGACACAGCAGGTTCTCCAAGCATCTGATGTCAACACTGAGACGGTGGAGGGTAACAGAATGTACAAGATCAACGGGACGTACTACATCCTCAACGACCATCCTGGATCCACGACTTACATCTGGAAGTCGAGCAGTCCGTGGGGTCCTTGCGAAGCCAAGATTCTCGGGCAGAATATCGCGCCGCCGCTTGAAGCGGGGAACTCGCCTCATCAGGGAAGTTTAATAAAGACCGCGCAGGGGGAACTGGTACTTCATGTCCTTCACCTGGGCGTATCCCGCTGGTCGTATGCCAGTGTTGGCACCTATTATCTGGGGCGCAGATGGCAGCCCTGAGACCGTGAAGGGAAGCAACAGTGGCTGGGGTTCTTCCTACCCTTTACCTTTGCCATCTCAACCTTTGCACAGCTGGACTCGAACCTACACTTTTGAAAGTGAACTCGGACCGACCTGGGAATGGAACCACACAACCCCGACGTCGCGAGCTTCCAAGTCAACAACGGCGTGACCCTCCGCACCGCGAGCGTCACTGAAGACATATACTCTGCGAGAAACACCCTCACTCACCGGATCCACGGGGAATTCCCCAAGGGAACTGCCGAGATCGACTTTAGCAACATGGCGGACGGCGACAGGTTCGGGCTCGCGGCTGTCCGAGACCAGACTGCGTACATCGGCATCCACCGCAACGGCAGCGAGTACAGCCTCAAAGCGATCCAAGGCATCATCATCGACGAATGGTCTGGTAATCCCGTCGACCCTGGCACGGAGGTAGCTTCAGCGCCTGTACCGAGCGGTGCTACCAAGGTGTGGTTCCGGGCTGAACTGGATGCGCGGCCGTCGGGTACTAGGGATGCCGGCTTTTTCTACAGTTTTGATGGCATCGATTTCACCAAGCTCGGTGATACCTATGAGTCGTACTCTGGATGGGCGTTCTTCATTGCATACCGCTTTGGTATTTTCAACTTTGCTACAACGCAGTTGGGAGGGTCGGTCAAGGTGAACTCGTTCACTATGGCTTGAGACAATGTTCCATAAGTACTCTTACGAATTTGAACTTCATCTGGATAAGCATTTATACCAGTATATAGGTCGTTACAGAAAAATAGTTTTTGGGTACTTGGACCTCAACATTGAACACCGCTATCAATTAGAGACCTATCCGTCAACATTCCAAGTGATGTATCTCAGCAAGGCCACTCGCGAGGATTAGAACCTTTCAGTATGGTAACTTCAGAGCAGAACCAAGCGCACTACAACGACCAAGAAAGGAATCCTCTTCTGGTCGTTCGCCAAACCAACAGCTCATCCAGACACAGCATCAACTTCGACCAAGGTATCTCACCGAACCCGGAACCTTCGGCAACCTCACCGACTCAGGTGTGCGCAACAACGTCTTGCCATCCAGAGAAAAGCGGAGACAAAAAACGATCAGCTCAATGACGTCCCGAAACGGAAATCTTCTAGAAAATCTGAACACAAGACGTCATCGCATCCCCATCCCCCCTGTTCCGCCGACTTCTACGGCCCTGATTCGCCAGACGATGAACAACCTTCAACATTGCCACACTGGACCGACCCGTTGAAGAATATTCAGGTCATGTTGCCGGCATTGTGTACCCAGTACGGCTGTTCAGGGACAAGCCCTGAGACCCTGGATCTACAAATCTCAGAAACCAACAAGCAAAAAACAAGGCTGTAGACCAAGAAATGGTGTGTGAGTGGGCTTTCATGCCGTAAGAATGAACAAGCTCTTCACTATCCCACTCCCCTACCTCAAGTCGACGGTCCGCGTATGTACGTATGTAGTATGTGTGACTCGAGTCACCGAGCGTCCCGAGCTCCTCACAGCAGAATCAGGCTGAGCCACGAACAACCCACCAACGAAAAAAATCAAACACGGCAAATCCACCGGACAAGTTCCGCTGACCGCGTTCCCCACCCCGTTTTGAAGGAGCGGTCGGCGTTTAATGGGTAACCACAGGCGGGGCCGGGTTATCCAAAGGGACGTTCGTTCGTCGAGTTCCAACATCACCGTCGTTGGTGCTACTCTCTTACCTAAGGACTGTGATGTATCTGAGGGACCGCGCGAGCCCACACCACAAGCACTGTTTCACCAACTCTGCCTTACTCATTGCCGATATCCTCTAGATCAAGATTTCCCGGAACTCCTCCCACCCTCATCTTTATTATATCCAAATTTGGCATGACAAAGGGAGGATCATCTCTCTCATCCCCATCCATCCAACGCGCTTGCTCAATATCCTGGTGCCTGCAAACTACCCCCATGGGGGCGGGTGTGCAAGGCGTGCGCCGCGGACGGAATGGAGGTTCTTGGCAATTCACAAGTTCAACGTTTCTCTAACGGGGACCCAGAAAAACGACTCCATTGAAAAAAGAAAAAAAAAATACTGGTAAAAATCTCCTCCCGAAAAGGAGGGAAAGAAGACGGTACATGGATTCTAAGGGTAGTCCTTGTCCGCTCTGTACAGTCCAGTACAGTGTCGATTATTTTCCTGGAGATGGGAGGCTTTGATGATCAGACGAAAGCTGAAGAATTGACTTTGTGAGCGGAATTATCTCGGTGATGTGTTGTTTCAGCAATTAATTCTACGCTTGGATGGCAAGGCTCGGCACAATGTGGACTAGCAATTGCGAATGGCCTCAAAAGTTGGTATCGACATTCGCGAGCAAGAGACCGGTTTGATGCTGAATGGATGGCAACGGTTTTGCAGAATGATTCACGAGACCGATATGGAGGCAAAACATTGTAACTGAAAAATTGAATTTAAGCACTTGGGGTATCATTCCTATGTACATGACCGCCTTCGACTCTCTTTTTTTGTTGGTATCCTTGCCTGATGCACCGTAATCCGTAGGCGCCTCTTGACAAAATGTTGCCAATGGGTTGCTTCCAGTTCACTGTTTCCAAGTGTGACAGAAGACCCATGTGGATGCACACCGTTGCCAAGTATGGGTTGTCGATACTTTTTATATTTTCGACCCGAGGGAGCTGAACAGCTCAAAAACATTTCGGCCTTTGATCATCATCGCAGTCGCAAGCTCCCTCAAGCGCAGTTGTGTAGAGAGCTTAGAAGGCGGGCTCCTCGTTGGTAGGGGGACCAGCGTAGTTCTTCTTGCCCCAGGCGAAGTACCAACCACCAGAGATGAGGCAGGCGGCGACGAAGACGGCAGGAGCGTAGTTGATGGTTGTGGGGGTGACGGGAACGAAGGTGGGCATGCAGAACAAGGGCATGGCAAGAGCAGACCAGGCTATCGAAGAATTAGTCTTGTACCCAATAATGAGGTTTGTTTTGTAAAGTGCACTTACCGAGAGAGATGACGTTGGCGGCAACACCAAACTTGCCAAGGTTGAAGGGGCTGCCGACCAGGTGGGTGCGACCGTTGAAGAGACTGATGCCAATGGGAATGGCGTACGAGGCAGTCAAGCAAATGACACCGACGCCGGAGAAGGCGTTGAAGGCAGCGCTAGAACCAAAGTAGATGACACCGAGGATGATCTGGACAACCATGCTGAGCATCATGGCGTTCAGGGGGACGTCCAGCTTGGGGTTGACCTCCTTCCACCAGCGGGAACCAGGAATGGCACCGTCACGGGCGAAAGCCCAGGTGCAACGAGAGGCGGCGGTGGTGCAACCAATACCGCAAATGACGGCCAGAACCATGAGGGGGAAGAGAAGTCCAAAGGCGCCACCGGACGATCCCATGGCGTCCTTGACGATGGCGGGGACGGGCTGACCGGAAGCCAAGTTGATCAAGTAGGTGATGTCGGGAAGCACGAAAACGAGGGGGATGAGGAACAGAAGACCGGCCAGGGTGTTGAGGCAGACGGTAAGGACGAGAGCCTTGGGGACCTGGGTGGCAGGCTTCTTGACCTCCTCGCACATGGAGATAACCATGCCAGTGGATGAAGTGGCGTATCCGGCGTGAAGAAGACCGACGCAGAAAGACCATCCATCGGGCCATCCAGAGTTGGCCTCGAAGTGGGTGAAGACGTATTTGGCATCGTGACGGCCGTTCTTGGCAACGACAAGAACGGCGATGATGAGGGCGAAGACACCGGCGAATGTCCAGAAAATGGCGGCGGACTAAGTCACGGAAAGTTTAGCACACTTTCATTTCACAGCCAAATACAACACGGAGCACACGGGAACAGAATCATTCTTACATCAATGATGGGGAGCCACTTGTTGCCGAGCGAGGACACAAGGTTGCAAATAAAGGTCAAACCCAGGAAGATAAGGAACACCTGGTACGGCTCGCCGGCAAGGACACCGACACCAGGTTCCGACTCGAAAACGTTGACGCATGCGACGATGAACAGAGCAGTTCCAAAGTTCACGGCCAGGGTGATGGTGATGTTTCCCACGACGTACAACCAGCCGCAAATCCAGCTGGCCACGCGGCGGTACTTGGGAGAGGACAGCATGAAAGCTTGGTAGTAGACACCTATCGAGAGAAGTCGTCAGCATTAAGTCCGGATTTGGCGAATTTCGGAGCCGGCCGGCCGTCGCAACGGCGAACATGACGGGAAAGAAATGAGTTGGTAAGTACCTCCGGCAGTAGGGTAGACACTGGTGATTTCACCGAGCGAGGCAGCGACACAGATAATGATCAAAGACACGGCGAGCCATCCCCAGATAATGTTCACCGGGCCACCGCCAGCCAAGGGGTAGATCATGGTAGTGGCAAGACCGTAGGGGATAGCAGCGAGGACGAAGGACATGAAGGCGACCTGCAGCGTTGAGCGATTACGCTCGAGCTCGGGCTTGTAGCCCAGAGACTCGAGCATGTTGTCGGCACCGCCATCGTCTGAACGGGAGGGTCGGGTGGTGTAGCCATCTTTGATATCGCCCTTGGCAAAGCCGAGATCGTGCTCGCGAGCACCGGGGTCTTGCGAGAGCACATGCGCCATGATGAGTGCCCTTGATGTTTGCTTGACTACACTATCTGTCGAGTAGCAAGCCAGAAGGGGGGCCCAGAGGCGATGAGCGAGGGAGGACCGGAAAAGAGGAAGGTTAAAAAGGTGAGATGACTCTTCCAATTGACATGAGGGACAGTGAAGGCCTTATGTGTTTTGGAAAGCCAAGAGGAAGGGAAGTTTATTTTGGGGGAGGATCGGCCGTGTGTAACTGGAACTGAAGTATTCCAGAGCCGAGGAGATGGGAAGACGAAGAGTTTAAAAGGAAGGAGGACAAGGAAAAGAGACAAAATTCGGCAAGGGTCGAAAAATAGACAAACGAGACAAATCAGACAGACAGGCTGCCGGAGACAGATTGACTGACAGCCGGCAGGGAAGGTCTCGATTGAGTTGAGGCAGTCCTCAGTCCTCCTCTTCCTCCTCACACCTCACCTCCTCAATGTAGGTACAACCTCCAGTCAGTGCCGTCCCGTACTGGGCTATCAGTCGGTTCCTCTCATTCACTCCTTGGTGTCGCGTTCGCCGGGATGGAAGAATGACGTCCATCTCATTGGACGTGGACGTGGGCTGCGGGACCAAACCCCCAAAGAGTTGTAGTGTACCTTCGACACCCCCCATGCCCATGCCCATGTCCTTTGCCCCTCCCTCTCTCTCTCTCTCAGCCCCTTGTCCGTCCGTATGTAGTCGCATGTCTCGTCCTATCAGTGCCAGTCCCTGTACCTATCTGTCCATACTCCGTACAGGATACAGGCGCCGTGTGCACTGCTGGGCGTGGGCGGGCTCGCACAATGTCGATGAAGGGTTCCTTAGCGTAGGTTCCCTCAACTTGCGTCTGTTTATCTCTCGCGGCCTCTTGGTCTGACTCGGGGTCCCCGGTGGATTCGACCGGTGCCACAGCAATCTTGTTGCCCACACACTCTGACCTTCCCAAGACTTGCCGAGCAGTCAGCGCGGGTAGCATGGGCGCTCTCTCGCTTACCGACGACGTCCTGCGGCACAGTGAAGGGCAACGCAACGCCTGTGTCCAAGGAGGCAAGGCCGAGAAAAGAGCTGAGGTGCCTGGCATGTGGCCAGCGGTAGCCGTATCGAAACATTCAGGCAAACCCATCGCTCGCAACAGCCGTATTTGGTGTGGTGCCAAGACCCAGGCCGAAAGAATTGAGCCTGTAAGAGCGCGTGTAGAGCCAGACGGTGTCGGCTCTGGGCCTGGTTGCGGTAATTTGTCCCGCGCTATCGACCGCAGGTCTAAAGCATATTGAGCCCATCGTTGGAACAACCGACCCAAGGCAAATGGGATTTATCGGCGATACTTTGGGCTCTACTAGCCGGTCATCCTGTCTTGCATTTGCATTTGCATTTCCTCTGCCTTGTATCCGTAGTCATCAGCCGATTGGGCTGCGGCCCTCTGGACATTGGTCCGCGCGCCTTAGGACTTTGCTCCGCGCCTGTGTGTCGCACGACTTGGATCAGGCCTGAGAGAGCGTGGCGGCGGGATGGCGAGACACTGCAAACATGGAAATCCTTTTTCCGCACTACCAATGTTCGCGGTTCGACAAGTGGTCAAGGTTTGGCTGTCCGCTAGCTGGCGCTAGGAACCCATGGAGGCATTATTCTTCGTGTGTTCTTCGCGGCTTCTTGCGCATGTGTGCTGTCCCGCACCTGTGGGTTGAGGGCGATGTACGAATAACCCAAACCAAGCTACTTGTTGGCAATGGGTACCTTGAGAATTCGTCTAGGTACTCGTCGACGCTCTCTTCCAGGTTTCTCCTCAGAATCTCTCCTCTTTTCCCCTCTCCCGTCGGCGCCGAAAGGGAGGACCCCGAGGAGCCGTGAAGCCGCAAGGCGTCGGATGAGGCTCCAACGCTCCACGTTATGGCGCTTTGTGGTTGCAGCTTGCGCTCCACGTCTCTCCTAATCCTCGTCCTGTTGAGGGCAAACAATCAGAGACCGAGTACTTAGAAGCGGCAGCGAAAAAAAATCGCCAACCTCTGAGACAGCAAAGAAATGATCCATTTCTCCATCAGTCCTCATCCTCGACCTGCTCAATGCACATAATGCGTAATGACGTAGTGATGTGGTCCAAGTTGCCCGACTAGCGGCGCATGCTCTCCACGCAAATGCAGACCGTTGGTTCGCCCGGTGCGAGTCGTGGAGTCTTTCAATCTTCCGTCTTGCCGTCTTGATCCCGACGGCGGTGGAGGACGACACGGTTGGCGGTCGCAAAGCGAGCGAGTGAGCGTTTGAAAATTGAGCCAAGTGGGAGCCAAGTGGACGCGCTTGGATGGAGAGAGAATGGAGAGAAATGGAGGAAAATGGAGGAGACTGGAGCAGATGGGGGGAGAGACAGGGGCTCCCCCCCGTCCTGCATAGGGAATCCCAAGGCTGTTTCTGCGCGCCAACACAGGGTCGGGGGGCACACCTTGAACAATTCCCTGATACAATCAAGCCCGCTAGGATCGTGAGGCCTGCAAGCTCCCGTGGGAAGTGGTTCTGGAGTGGCTCTGAAGAGGCCCTGAACAGGTGCTGATGTCACAGAGGGGACTCCAGTGATGATCCGCCCACCTGCCGCACCAAGTTAGAGCCAAGCCCAGTCGTACGTAAGAGTATCTCTGCGCCGGCTTAACGCGAGTGAGATACTTGTCGGTGACACTCGTCGGTGGCTGTCTGCCTGCCATTCATGTTCATCGTCGGGATGCGAGGAAAGCGGTCGTTTCCTTGATGGGAAAGACAGACGAGTCGTCAAGCCTAAAAGTTCTCCCTCAGCTCGTCCAAGATGCAACTGCTAAGCCGGCTCAGCGCCAAACCCGGCTATTCGGTGGAGGGAAGGCAGGCCAGTCCGGGGGGGATGACACCCGATCGCAGCACACGCGACAAGGACGTCGACGTTTGTCCCGCCATGCTGGGTCGTCCACTTGCGCTGAAGCCTGAAGGCTCGTTGATGGCGCAATTGGTACTCTTAGACCCTGGAGACCCTGTCCACTGCCAGGCTGAACAGGAGGGGCACCCTCACGATACGTATATACGTATCGAATCCGGGGAAAGGCTGAAATGGCATGACGGAACAAATCGATAGCCTTGCATTATGATCAGCTCAATGGCATTCCATTGAGGTCTGACGAGTGTGGGAAAATGCGCAACGCCCGGTATTTGATGGAAGCGGGAGTGGCGCCGCGATGACGGTCGCTGATGAAGTGGGGATGGCGAGAGCGAGATTTAACACACCGAGTGCAGACCGACAGATTGCTTGGCGGAGTCCCAAAAGAGAGTGTATGATTCGGACAGAGTAAAAGTTTCGTGTGCCTTTCCGGAGAGCCCGGCACAACCACCACCAAAGGTCATTTGGTCGAAACGACGTTGAATTTGAGACCTCGTATGCAGAATAAGGATATCAACGTACAGATAGGTGTACCTGGTCAGTAGCTTTGGTAAGGCTGGTCGAACGCCCGCAAACACGCGCGCAGGGTCTCGAGAATGGTTCCTCATCCTTCGCTCCCGTACGTCAAAACATTTAGGTGCCGCTGAGCCGCAGCTGGAAACAAATTAGCGAGGACATCACATGGCGGTAACCAACAGCATACAAGAACCGTTCTCTGCCCTGGAAAGGGATCTGCGTTTAGATTCTCCGTTGCAGTGCAGTGCAGCAGATGGCCATGCGAGAGGGCAAGGCAAGGTACATGGGGGACTCGGAAGTAGTCCAGGACGGGAGGGTGTCTTAATAGGGAACCACGCTGTCGCTCCTCGAGTAAGGAAGGTTGTTTAGAGGCGCCAAGACTGCGACAGCTGTTGTTGAGGGCGGAATGCGACGTAGAGTTGAAGACCAAGAGAAAGATGTTCGTCGGCGTCTTTCAACATGAAGTTGAGAGTGGAGTGAGGCAACCTCCGTACGGATGGATACCTCAAGGAACATCCATCGCGGGCCTGAGAAATGCGGCAAGATGTCGTCGGATCAGAATCACGTGCTTGCGTGCAGATGGAGTTGGAATGGAAGGTGCATCTCGAGAAGGTGAGGTGGACATCGCACTTTCCGTTCCTTCCATCTTCAATATTCAAGAGAAACGGAAGGTGCGCAGGTTCCGCCGTCGTGCCTGCCTCGCATCGTGACTTCCTCGAGGCTGACAGTCACCAGACCCACCAGTGCCTTCCTCCACCGACGCCTTGGATCCTCTCCAGCCTTGCGTCAACCTCATATGTCTGGCGCCTCCATCTTTACCTGGGCAATCGCCATTTTCCTCATCCTCCATTCATGAAGATCTTTGCCCCTTACTCTTCTGCATATGTCCATGTCAGCTCGAATGCGAATTGCGAGCTACAGCTGCATCAATCCTTGAACCCTTGCCGTCGACCAGGAACAAGTCCCCCTTGATACATCTATTGTGTAGGCTCTCCTCTGTACCGGCCACACCACCCGTGCGAGTAATTGCACCCTGAATCTAGAGAGATGGGAAACGCTGGCAGGCAGGGAAGGCTCTCACAGCTCTGAAGAAGAAGCAACCAACACGCTGCATCGGAACAGATCCTTGACACATCGTGCTGGACTACACAAGGGCATCGATACAACATGGACTGCTGATAGGGAAAGAAGCATCAGTATCGGCTCTACCGACTCTGTTAGCGAGGTACTTGCAAGAAACAATAGGCGGCCGACAAGCAGGCCGCCCTGACAGGAGTGGCGACGACGTTTAGCCCAGGACATATCGCCAACTACCGACTTCTAGCCCTCGGGAGTATCGATCCTTCGCAGATCACGCGACGTCTTCCCAAATCCAGCAAAGTCATCCGGCATAGCCTGGACGAGACCGATGGCTATCCTGACATTTACAAACACGGGACCTCCACGCCGGGAAACCGATTTGATAACGCCACAAGTGTCTCCTGACCTACTCCGTAGATGTCAACTTACCGCAGACCGCGCCAGCGCTCCCTCGAAGATAGGACTGTCGCCGCAAAACACCCGTCTCGGTAAAGCATACGGCGTAGCATACTCCGTACCATTCAGACCAGGGACTCGGGGAAAGACATCCTTCTCTTCCGCGCAGCCTACGATTATCCGAACGGATACGTTACGGGGACTTTGCTGCCCGTGGCCATCAATAAGCCCACTCGGTGTGAGGGCGGAAAGGGGCCTCCTCCATTACTGCGTGGGGGACCGACCGAACCCCAGACTGCTGAGGTTGCTTATCTCGAGGCTCAAGGATGGAAATGTGGACGCCGAGTAATCCCCTTGAACCCCTTGTCGCTCCTGGTTGCCTAGCCGCCATTCGAAATCAGTAATCGCCTTATCGCCCAAGATAAGACGCTGTTAGCTTTACGAAACAAGTCTACGGCCCCGGGCCAGACGCTCGGAAACAACCCAGAGATACGGCATCACTTTGAGGACGACAGTCGCAACCCGCGCTCTTATCTGGGTGGCATGGCGCATCCGTCGAGCACATTGATCGGAGACGAACCTACATTGACCGCTCACGTGGTCGGTGTCTGTGAAAAGCATCCGACATCCAATTTCTGCGCCGATCACAATGAGAAAGCAAGCAGCAAGCGGCATAGCTGTGGTCTTATGAGACAACATACGCACAGATGCGCCGAAATGCCAACTGTTGACTACAGCATCCAGGATGCGATGCGATCTGGTAGATGATTACGAGAGAGAATTGGAGACTCGGACGTGCAGGAAGAGGACACGATGCATGGCATTGCGGAGCAGAGCAAGTCCGCACGAGAAGAAAGCATTGTTGTCCATAAGGCTCGAATCCACAAAGTTGCGTGTTTACTGTTTACAACGGTCGGTAACGATTAGCCAAGAACAGGACCACAAACAACTATCAACTCTCCAGTCTCAACAACTGCTATGCCATTCCGACATGTCGCTTCGACTTTGGGTCTTCAGCCCCAATATTCAGTGCAAAATGCCGCGTTTCACCTCGGTACATTGCACCTCTGAACAGTGGACTACAATCTGCTGAATAGGCGCTAGGCGGCGCTGCGTACGAATTACCTTAGGGCGCTCATGCCTGCAGCATCTATCGCCCCTGTATTTTGGGTCGCTTGGGTCCCCCGTTGCCCCCGAAGCTAAGGCTGCAGCAGCGTAATCTTCATGAAATGATGGCGCGTTCCAACAATTTCAGCGAGTGTAACATCTGCGTGGAGACAACAGCTGGGAAGACCGGTCGGAGGACGTCCGGAATGGGGCAAACATCAGTTCCAGGCCCGGGCCCACAATCGGGAATGAATCGGGCGAGGAAGTGGCCTGTGCACGACAATATACCGTCCCTGGTTGGTCCACGGCACATTGTCGGTGACGGCCCCACCAGTGCAGAGTTCTCACAGGTCCCTCGTATCCGAAGGCCCCACTATGAGCCGTTTCTGTCCCGTTTACTGGTCCGTTCCGTTGCACTAACGATTTCTACAGACGGAACTCAATTTTTCGATGTACGTACCGAAAAATACGCATCGGCGGGAATCATCGAATTCGTCAAATTCAAACCAAAAATCATTGGATCTTGAAAATGGATATCGATATCGCCACGAGATGCAAAAAGACAGCTTTGAAAGGGACGAGACTCGAACTCGCGCGGGTTGCCCCACCAGGAAACAGATGTTAAGCTGACCTTAACCTGGCGCCATAACCAACTCGGCCACCCTTCCACTGCTGAGATCAACTCAGTAAGGTGTCATTTCTTCCGGAATTGAGGTACATGTTCGAAGCTTGAGAATCCGCCCCTGGCCTACGATACATGGACAACCTCAACTGGGTTATCGCGACTTTGTCCCGGCGACTAGACCATATCAAGACAATCTGACCTTGGATTTCGCTACGCTACCTTACCCCCCAGCGAGTCGTGAGTCCACGATATCTGCCCAGTCATCACCGTTATCGGATTCTCCTCGGTTTGGTGCATACTTGGGTAGTGCAAACCCTTCATCCGCAGCCAAGACATCGTGCCCTATCGCGAGTCGCGTTCGCGCCGTCGTGCGCTTCGAGCCCTATTCCGTGGCCACCAATTGCCATATCGTCGTCCTTCCGTTGGTAATTTGTGTCACCATAATTTTTCCACTCATCACCATGCCACCCATCATCACCGAAGGTGTCTTGCCGCGTTTCGCTATGCCCTGAGTCGACTGGTCGAAGCACATGCCGTTGTTCGTGTCGCGAATTCGCAGCTTTCCCCCGTCCGACGGCACCGTCGCAACGAAGGCGCAATTCCTAGGAACGCATCCATACACACATCCGTTCATCTCGAGCTCCGATCTGTTATCGCTACTCGGCCACCATTTGTCAGCCTCCACCCTCGCGCAACTTCGCCTACCTCACGGGAGACCATCATAACACGCCTATTGTCAGTGACGAGCTGCACCGGTTACCACCCGTCGTCGTCCATCGCCGGCTGAACCTTCGATTCGCCGATATACGACCATGTTGCGACATCCCAGCTGATCAGCCTTCCCGACTGGTATACCGTTGCGATTCGACTCGAATCCGACGAAAATGCGAACCTGGAAACCGGCTGCCCGCTGGTGGCTTTTTTGCTTTCGCTGATTGTCTGGACATGCGTGTTGATGATCGTCTCCCAAACATCCACGCACCCGGCCGATATCCAGGCGAGCAATCGACCGTCAGGCGAAAACTGTGCTGAGTGGAGGTCCAATCCCGTCGTGAACATTGCCTCGGCGACTTGGTCTGCCCAGTTGAATGTCCATACCTCGCATTTGGGCCCCAATCGGAATGATAGCGCGACGATGTTGCTGCTTGCCGGCGAGATGGCAATGCCCGTAATGAAGTCGAGGACGATTTCAATCTCGATGCGCTGAGGAGGCAAGTTGCGCTTGACTTTCCAAATGAGTACATCGCGGTCGCCGTGGACTGTTGCGAGAATGTCTTCTGATACGCTCAGAAGCCTGATGTGCGGCGCGATGCCTTGTCCTGAGGGCACTGTTTGAGAGAATCGGTATTGTGCGTATATTGGCTCGTCCAGGCTGTCCTCGCGTCGCGTCATGACAGTGTCGTAAGGCATGGCCCTCTATCAGGACTGGGAGTCTGATGCGATTGGGAGCTTTCACGCATTCAGTGAGCCTGTGAGAGTTCTCACCGAGATATCCCACAACGGCCCAATCTATTTTGAGCGTTTCGCGGCGCTAGCAACTGCAACCTGTCAGACCGCCACGAGGTTTGGATCCGGGGCTGCCTGCATGCTCTCGGATACGCACGACCATCCTCGGTGGCAGCTTGGACCAAACCCTTCAAAATGACAGTTGCTATGATCTAAGGCATGGAGGTGCTGCTCCGTGTGGTCGCCGACCTTGTCCGTCTTCGGGTCCGGAGAATGGTGACCAAGTCTAGAGTAGACTTGACCTCGTCGGCCACTGTCACCGAGTAAGTGTCTCATGCGTGCTTTCGTGGCTGGGTTCGGATCAACTAGGTATTATCTTGTCCGTTCATGTTCGCAGCGCGAATATCAGGCTTCAAACTCTGCTCGTCGTGATATCACATGAACCGAAATGCCTGCCCCCCGTTGGCTGGCAGAGGTCGCCGACTCAAAAGCTCGTCAAGCCTCAATGCTCGTGCATCTTTACCCCGGATTTGGCATGGCCATGAGCTGGTTCCTATTCTGGGCCAAGTTCGATAATTCTCTGAGCCGTGATCAGTCAGGAGAATTTCTCCCCGTCCGTGAGTGCATTCGTAGGTTTGAAAGTCTCGCCAGAGTTGACTTCAAGTCTTCTTGAAACCCGAGATGGGATTCGGCAGATGGACATGCTTTCCCTCCACTTGACTTTGACTGTGTTTGGTGGTTTCGGCAAATTATCAACATTAAATTATAGAGAAGACGTCGAGCGTAGTTGACATCGACGTTGAGACCATCCTCCATTAAAACACACGGTTTGCTATTAACATTGTATCGAAAAGCCTGCCAGGTCGAGCTTCAACCCTCCTGCCATTCTTCTCATCAGCAAGACCGTTATATGTACCTTGGCCAAACCATACACGCAATCGTATGTCCAGGGCCGTCCTCATACTTCATCGCTGCTAGAGCATTGCTGCTGGAATCTTGGGCAACGGGTGCAAGGCACTATTCCGAGACGGGCCTCGCAAGGCCTAGTCCAAGACTCTATCATCGAGCCCCTTTCAGGACCTCAGTCTGAACAAGCCCCTCAACAAAGTGCACAATGCCCTTCACCGCAAGCCTAGCCACCGTGTCACCCCCCTCCAACTCCGCATTAAGGAACACACAACCAAAGACGTCGGCCTCGTCTTCCTCGGAATCGTCTCCAAGCACCCCATCAAATCCCCCTCATCCAACCCCCCCGGAGAAGGGAACTCGTTCACCCTCCCCAAGGACTCATCCAGCCCATCCAAATCGAGATGAACATGCGTCCTCTCAAACCTCCTCCGATCCAACAACACCCCCAACTCCTTCGCAAAATCAACCTTCCTCTCCGCGTCACCCCAGATGACATCCACCCCAGCCTCCGTCACCGTCTTCCTCTGCAGCTCAGACACGTCCCTCAACCCGCAATACGCCACCCTCTCAAGGCTCAACGGCTTATGTCCCGGCACAGAGCCCATCAACTTATGCCAGCTCATCCCGGCCGCCATAGACAGCGCCATCGCATCAAGGTACCCATTCTCGTTTGTCGAGGGTGTATCCAGATCATCGTGCGCGTCTATCCCCAGGACATTCAAGTCCGGGACGGTAGCATTGAGACCGGCTGCCACGGCCGTGCTGACGTAGCAGTTTCCTGAGAGGACGAGCGGGAAGGAGTTTGCGGCGACGGCTTGGGAGACGGCGGTGGAGGTGTGGCGGAGGAGTTCGAATGTGCGGCCGATTTCGCCTTCGAAGTCGTCTACGGGGCCGATGTTGACGAAGCGGATTGGGGTGAGGGATTCTAGTTTGTCGGCTAGGTTGTGGGAGAGGATGCGGTTGGGGCCGGTACCGACGCGGTGGTTGGGGATGCCAACGTGGTATGGCGAGACGATGATTGTGATGGAAGTATAAGGCATTTTGCTGGATGACTTTGGAGATGTGGCTGAAGATTCCGACGAGGTGCGCGGCGGCTTCATGTGTCTGGTCTATCTTGGTTGGGGGTTCGGGACTAAGTTTATGTACTACATCGACAGCTCGGCATGCCTTTCCTCGTGAACCAGAAGTGGCATTTCTTTCCCGCGATCTTTTGGTCCCCCCCTCTGCGCTGTGACTGACCATTTTTTGAAGTAGCCGGAAAACATTTCACGAATTACCAAGCAGCTTGACGAGTCGGTCCGTCTTGGTGGTACTGTCAACAGCATCAGCTAGGATTTGGTGAGCCCCAACACCGTAGAGTAAAGACGATATTCGTGGGCCAGCTGAGAGGTGTTATTGAAGCCGTACGCCTCTCTGCATCGCGATCAATGTTACGTCACATCCATGAGTGGGCGCACGTTCAAAATCATGAGTCTACTTAGTCTCTCGACCATCCTCCGCCTTGACCATGTCGCGGTGGAAATGATGCCGCCGGCGCCACGGCATGTCGTCGTTGGTGGAGAACTCCGGCGCCGGCATCGGCCCCGGCGTGTCCTGAGATCACGCTCATATTCCCCCTTGGCCCGAGTTCGTTATCAATCAAAACTCAAGGCTTCAGCCTCACAGCCTCGCAATTTTAGACCCGATTCGCTTGCTTGGAAGTATTCATGCACCTCAAGGTATGTAGTTGCCTTTTAGAATCTGCGCCTTGGATTGCGTTGGATGGGACTGTGCATTCGCATTTTCTGGACTTCACTGACTTGATTGATTGGCGTGTTGGTCTCCCTCTGACCACCCAGTGTTGGAACCCATGTTGTATCATCAGCAAGAATAACATGGGTACCATCAGCTCCGCATTCATGCCAAGTTGAAGGGACAGCTCCTTAAAGCTGGACAGTCCTCTGATTTTCCCCTCGAAATGTCCAATTGCCTTCGCTCCCCGACTATAATCCTTCCTCTGGTAGCCTTTATCCTCGAATTGAGACATTGACGCAGGGACTCCTATCTTTTGAGAAATTCTCGTCATGGCGCCATACATATATACACGCAGTTACCTCAAACAAAGCTTGACAACCATTTCATTCGAGTCCTTGATCTTCTTCCAAGTCCCAGCCAAACTGATGTTCTCGAGGCCCATCTGCGTACCGTACGTCTCGAGGACAAACCAGAATACGAGTGTCTCTCATACTGCTGGGGAAATACGACCGAGAAGCATGAACTCAGAGTGCTTCCAAACGAAGGGCACAGCGCCGAAGCTCGCAACCTGAGCATCGGAAAGAGCTTGCATCATGCCCTGCTTGCCCTCCGCCACCCGACGGAGCAAAAGATAGTTTGGGCAGACGCTGTCTGTATCAACCAGGCAGATGACATTGAGAGAAGTAATCAGGTTGCTTACATGGGTCTCGTCTACTGGAATGCAGTTCGTCTCGCGATCTGGCTAGGAGATGACTCGAAAGGCCACGCCAAGATGGTCTTTGACGCCATAAAGCCAATTTCGGATGGGACTTGGAACAAGAAAGCAAGGAAAACCCTCACTCACGCAGATGTTGACAACTTCGACATCGCATCGTGGAACGCTATTGCTGACTTGTATGCGAACCCTTGGTTCCGACGTGTCTGGGTACAACAAGAGCTCGGCCTCTCCCGAAAGCCCTTTGTCTGCTGGGGAACGGCTGGTTCAATTCGTCTATTGGACGTTTTTGGTTTTGATATATGGTTGGATCACAAAAATGACGCTGGCGACCGTATCAAAGATCTCTTTATCAAAGACGCTACCGCTATCAAGAACACGCGTAACCTTTGATTAGATTCTGGACAGGCGACACATCCAGGCTGGCTTCAAGGGAAGATCTCAAGAGACACATTCGAAATACATCATTCATCCTGCTGCTGGCCAATGGCCTCCATTGCCAGGCAACAGATCCTCGTGGCCACATCTATGGTTTTCTTGGACATCCTTCGTCTAGAAAGCGCCATGCCTATGGAGACCTTGGAAGTGGGCATTACATGGTCAACTATCGCGAGGATACAAGCGACCTTCCAATATTGGTGGCAGATTATACCAAGCCAGTCGACGAAGTTTTCCTCGAGGTAGCTCTAAAACTACTACTGCAACATCAAGACCTTCGGTCGCTTGGGGCTGTATTCATACTGAAGACTCCTTACGATCCAACCTCCCGAGCTGGGTACCCCGTTGGGATGGCGCTGGAGAACATTTCTCCGCGATCGGAGTTATACCAATACAACATGGCACAAAGATTGGGTACTCGCACCAAACCCATATGAGAGTAGGACATCGAGAGCTCTCGGTCGTAGGAGCCGTGGTCGCCACTGTGTCGATGAGTACTCCATGGACAGAAGGGCTGATCCGAGAGAGTAAATCCAACCTCCCGCATTGGGGCGGACGTTGTGCTTTTGAATACGAGGCGCCGAGGCTAGTCTACTACACGGAGTGTGGGCTTGAGTGTTTAGCGCCAGATATTACACGATCAGGGGGACAAGATTGCCATTTTTGCAGATGGCTTCACCCCCTTTATGGTTCGTCATGTTCAAGGGTGGACATACAAGCTCGTAGGGGCGTGTATGGTGTCTGGCTGGTCAGATGGGAAGCTCGGTGACATGCTGGAGAGCAGTACTGACATACGGCATTTTACGATCATCTAGACTGGACGGAAGTGGACATTGAGTTCAATTTGGAAGCCCAGGTTTGATCACTCCTTGACGTTGTTTGAATCATTTAATCAATAGCTCCGTATTGTTTATGTTCTACGGAATGCTCCCTGAAGGAGTGTATTCTGTTCTCCCATTTACTCCCATAGATCCATGGCTTCTCTACCACCTTTCTAGAAAGAACCAGGCTCGCCATTTCCCATTTCACCTTCCTTCACCTTTCTCTCTGGTCCTTCTCCCTTCCATGCCACAAAAATCAATATAAACCCTCGGCACGTGATGCCAATATTTCCGGCCATTCACATTTTTCCACACTCTTTGCAGTCAATGTCAGGTTTTTCCCACCCATACATCTTTCACCAGTCAAACTCCCACACGTCACAATTCTTTTTTTCCACTCTCCCAGCTTTCACTTGCAATTACCACACTCATTTTCACCAGCCTCGACTGGGATTATCCAACATGGATGCAATCTTCAGTACCGAGAGTGTTGGACTGCCTCTTTCATTGCGAGTGCAAGCCTCCCTTGACGCATAGGCACGGCCTATTATTTTTCTTTCAAAGAAAACTGTTCAAAAGGGCAGCTGAGCTACCTCTCGCATCTTGTCCTGTGAAATTCACTAACATTATGGAAGCAGAACAGCAAGAAAGCTCGCCTTGCACAACTGGAGTGCCTTACGGCCTCCAGCGATTAGGCAGACTATGCCAAGATTAACGACGGCTACTATTCCCGACTGGGATATCCGACTGCACGGATTCTCTTCTTATGGTTACACTAAAAATGGTCTGGAAATGAATCACGAGACACGACTTCACAGTCGGTGGTTTTCCGTTTACTTTTACCACTGGCGCTGCCAGGTTTTGGAATTACAGTTCCACTAGGTTCACTCCTTCCAGGTTTCTGCTTTGTTACATGTGTTCTATCCCATTGAAGGCCAGGCAATATTCCTGCCTCCAGCCGGTCTGCCATGTAATCGTTTGTTCCCAGTCCTACACAACAGTAGGCATAATCATGAACAAAGCATCTTGCGGCAGGATCTTGTTTCTAACCTATCTTACAGATACCCTTCTCAAAACTGTCTTAGCAAACGGAAGAGCTCCCACACGACGGAACTTTCCGCTGTGCGCTCTAACCGCATAAAGAAAACTGTTCGAATAATACTCTTCTCAATCATCGGAAGTCTTTTGGGACAATAGAATGGTTCTGGACTTAAAGTTACTGGCTTTGGCTTGGGTCTTTGAGCCTTCCATCATATTGGGGTGGTTCCGACTCACCAACAACAGGGCCCGTAACTTTGAGTCCGATCCATTTTCTGATATCGAATGCTGCTCCAAATGTCACTTTTGGCCACGATTACGTCTTCTCGCCACAAGCGCCAATTTAAAGAGAAGCTTGGGGGTGAGCATGGAATATCAGGGGACATCGGACCGTTACTGAGAACAAACATGGAAGACTGGTACGATGTCCCCTCCATTCCTATCTGCGTGCTCGCCCCCGAAGACGCTGTACTCATTTCAAGGACACAGCAAGCTCGAATATCCAACCTCCTCCTCCTCCTGTTCCCCACTGCTCCAACCAGCTGGCTGCCATCACATGTGGGGGGCGGGGGAGAAGGCTTTCCAGATCTCGGCAGAGAGAAGTTTCAAACACCCTATTTCCTGCCCCAAGATTTCAGACTAGTTCGTCTTCACTCAATGCGCCTCGTCTGTAACTATCGCTAATCAGGTTACAGAAAGACATCCTCTTCCAATTCAACCATTCGTCCGAAGGATTTGGGTGATGTTAGACCGCGACTGAGACCTCGAGGGTATTTCTCTTTTTGGATTCCTGTGACTATCCCATAACCACCTCGGAGTCTCAGTTGTGGACCTATCCTCACCCAGGTTCTACTGGCGGGGTTTCGGGGTCGAACATGGATGGCTTGAAAATCGAAAATTACGAAAAGGATGTTCGAATCTGCTCCAAACACCACTCACATTTTCCAAGCGCAAGCTTGCGTTGTTCCGCCCAGCCTCAAACACATTTGCTTCCAAGGTCATCCAAGAGGATGACCTTGGGATCTCTGCAGCAACACCATGAACGCCCAAGATGATCATGGCCATCACGGCCAGCAGCCCTTTCTAGGCCAACAGGTTCATGGTTCTCAGCAGCTTCAGCACGGCTACCAGCCCCAGCCCGGCACCATCTTGTAGGCATCCATCACTGAACTCAAACATCTCCTCTCAATGTCTGCGGTACTAATTAATGTCGAGAAGCCTCTCCGACTGGCCAAAAACAGCCACAAGGTCCAAAGCATTGTCGGAGATAGCATTGTCGGAGATCGCATTGGTCTTGTTGTTGTTCGAACACGCAAATGCTACAAAGACTTGTTCAGAGTTCAAACGAAGAACAATGGCTTTAGCCTTGTACTATTGCAACAGCTCTGGCACACATCAATCGCATTTTGCCATGCTGGCCGTCGGTGTCGGGCATCTTATCCATTTGGAACCTTTGTGTTCCAACTGCCCGTACCTGCCGATTGTCAGGTTATTCACAAGCCGACTGGAACGCAGATGAAAGAAACATAATTTTTCAATTTTGGATATCCGAAAAGCTCACCTCGAAGAAGCCGACAACATTTTGCTGCCCACCCGGTGTAGCCCGCGTGCCTGGGCTGAGTCCACCAGCCAATTTCCACCTCGAGGCCTGGCCTGGCCTTGGGGCGATTCTCCTTTCCGCCTCCCAACCTCTCGAGTGAAAGACTCGAGGGGCCATTCTCAGCCCCCTCGATATACCGAGGGTCTCGGCCTTGTCTTACACTCGGGGTTTCTCTACTCAATTCCATCATCACGTCGGTTTGATGAATGGCACGTGGGCATACGAGACTCTCAATCATTGCAAAGGCCTCCTTGACTCCCGCCTATCTCGATGAAAGAAATGGAGTTCTCGAGGTAAGAAGGTAGGTTATTTACCATTCCTCTGCTGTCCATCTACCCTCTTACCTCGAAAACTTCATTTCCCCAATCGCAATCTGTTGGTATACACGTCAGCAATCATGGACCTCCCCGGGGCTCAAGGTCATCAAGGGGCTCCAATTCCAAAGCCGCCTCCAGTTGTCGCGTCTGGTCTTGATGAGGAGTATTCAATAGGTTTTGAAGCTTCTGGACTCGGGCAAACGCCTCTCCACCGTCCCCTCGCAGCAAGCATGGCGACGAACCCGCGAAAGACAAGAACCAACTGAAGGTATCCGACGAGGCGGCCATTGCTTTCACAGAAGGCCACGATGGCACACTTGCCAGCTCAAAGCAAGCTGATCGCGATGTGCGTCCCCTCGCAGCAAGTACAGACCCCCCCCCCCCCGGTGATCAAGATCACCACGAAGATCCTGAGCCTATCGTCGAGTCTGATGTTGGCGGCGGACAGCTAATGGGTCTTGAAGCTTCTGGACTTGGGCTTACATATAAGCCCCCCCACCCTCAGTCCTCCACACAGAAACGAAGGACCATGAATCCTTCCGGTGCATGGGGAGGGGGGGTTTCAGGAGGAAGCCTTTTGCTACCAGACCACAACGACAAGGAAGCCATATTCCCTTCGATCGTAAAGGTTCTCGAAGTGTCAGTGGGCCCTGAAGTTCTGGACTGGGACTTGCGGTATGGATGGATTGGGATAGGGAACGTTTCTTGGATTGCCAGGATTGGTGCAGGGTGGTTAGGTAGGTACTGGAACTCGCAGCATCGAGTCTTTTGTAATAGAATTTTGGAAAAACAGATTCAAGACAATGTAATCCGAATATAGAAGCCTCTTTCCAAGCAAAGAAACAAATTCTGTGAATGGTGATGCGTCAGTGAATCTTGTAGTTCATTCATGCTTTGGTGCCCACTGGCACCACATTAAGAGTCAAGTCAAGTCCATGCAACGTAATCGTCACTTATCAAATGAACATGCTTGTTCCTAAGTCTAATTGAAATTTCAATTGGGAATATGGTATCAAAACTTTTAAAACACAATTCTCTATGGTACCCGAACGCTCTACTTGGCGCATCTGGGATCCGAATCCGCTCCGAAATCCTTGCAAACCTCTCTCCCAAGCGCCTTGAGGTTCTCAACGACCCACAGACGCTGGTTCGAGAAAACAAAGACCTTGCCTGGGGCGAATGCAAAGTTGTTCGACGTCTCGCCCAAGTGAATCTTTCCAAGCAAGACACCCTCGGGGTTCCAGACATGGATTCCGTCGCCGCAGCCGCCCCAGACGTTACCGTCGGTATCAGCGTGGACGCCGTCAGGGAAATCATTGTCTGCGTAAGCGAACACGCGCTTGTTGGCGAGCTTCTTGTTGTCGACAATGTCAAAGGCGTAGATGGTGGCCGGGCCGGATAGGTTGGGTGCGGTGGTGATGGCGCCCGTGTCGGAGACGTACAGCGTCTTGCCGTCAGGTGAGAACTCGACGCCGTTGGGCTGCTGGAAGCCGTCCGCCACGACTTGAACTGTGCCAGTTGATGGCTCGAAGCGGTAGACGTGTGTGGGAAGCACGGATTCAGGTCTGAATTTCTGGAAGAAGCCGTACTGGGGGTCGGTGAACCAGAGGTCACCTGTGACGGGGTGCTGACGGACATCGTTGAGCGAGGTGAAGTTGCGGCCGTTGAAGCCGATGATGAGAGGCTCCGACTTATTGGTGTTGGGGTCGACGGCGAGGAGCTGGGAGTTTCTTGTCAGGTCGCCCTGGTCGCACCAGACCTGCATGGGCGGCGTGGCGGCCTGGTCTGCGCCGGGCGGGTAGTATGAGCTTCCGCCGTTGGCTTCGGTGAGGCCGTCGAACTGGGTGCTTCTGACGGAGAAGTCGTTCAGGTTGAGGACGGTGATGTTGATGTTGTCTGTGGGGTTGTAGTTGGAGGAGATGTACAGGGAGTTGTCCTTCTTGTTGTAGATGCCACCCTCGTGGAATGCCTCCCAGTCTACTTCTACGATCTTGCGGGCTGTGGCGTTGGGGCCGAGGACGTCTGCAAAGGCGGGTTGGTATGCCAGGAGTGAGATTGCCGGTGTGGCTAATTTGGCGCTGGCGTTGATGGAAGCGAGGTAGCCTGCGCCTCCTGTTGCCAGGGCGTGGAGGTCAACGTTGATGAGAGACATACTTGCGACTTGGAACCGGAGAGCGACTTGCTGGGAAGAGGAGGAGGTCCGAGGGTGAGTTGCCGCCGCTAAGACTTATATCATCAGAGAAGTGAGTGAAGCCGCAACGGTAGAGGAAGCTTCGGCGGCGGCAGCGGGACGGGAACCTTTTTTATGGTAACTGCTACTCTGTGCCCATCTTGCATCGGTTCGTCCGCGACAAGCCATCAGGCTTGGCGTCTATTAGTTCATAATATCCCACTCTACTGGAACAGGGACCTTGAAGCTATGACATTTTGGATCACACATTAGTTAGGGGCCGTGGTCTCTGTCGGAGCTGCCCGTGTAACCGTTACTGGTAGTAAGTAGCGTCGGCCGGTAGTTGGGCTGACACCGGGCGGATGGTATGAGCTGGTATTCGTACGGGCAGCGGACTATGCGGGCAGCCGGGATGATAGTAGAGCCGAGCGAGTCGTGGGTACTGGGCGGTAGAGAAGGCAGTGAAATTTGATGAAGCCAAAAATGTCTGCTCTTTGGCTTGGCACTATGGGACCATTCCCCCGCAGAGATGGGCGCATCCCTGGCAATTATCCCTGGCTTGCAAGCCCAAAACACCAACGGGATGAAGTCCGGCTTCGGACGTCGTGGCCTCGGTGGATCTCCACGAGTCGTTTCTCTGGTTCACGATGCAGCACTACGACTGTGTATGCACTGCGGACGATTACCGGAAGTTTTCCCTTCGGCCTCTTGGCTCTGGAGTCTGGAGACCCGTCAACCAGGGTTCTGGGTTTGCGCTACTTTTGCTTCGAGAACCCTTTTGGTGTTCTTTAACTCCGGTGCTCCTAGAATAGAGCCGTACGAGAGTCAGAGGTTGATGGCAGTGCGGAGACGCCAGAGAACGCCAAAGAAGACTAAGACAGGAACGGCGATCGTCTTCAGGGGCTGGTAGGGCCGATCTTGGATGATTGCGGAGATGATGTAACTCTAAACCCCACAAACAAGCTTGTTGACAGCCACGCTTCGCCCGTACAGCATCGTACGGCATTGGACTGGTGGTTTTCTAGAAGTGGATGAGGTACTTGGTAGGTAGGCATGGGCTACTGGCGCTGAGGCGCATAGTCTTGGCTGCAAAAGTTTTTGTTTCGTTCATCCCAAGTCCCCCCTGACTAGAGCAAACTCTGTTCAACTTGACACACGATAGATGTAGGCTGGGCCACGCCATCGCAACTACGGATGTTGATGGGCATCCACATGGGATGCAAGGCAGCGAGAGATTGGGCGTGGGCGGGCCCGACAATGCGGTAGGTACTATCCGTAGATAGTCGGGTGGTTCGAAATTTGGGCTGTCTGGTGAGGATTCGCAGAGTAACAGAGAGTGTATGAGGTCTTTTTTTGGGACGAAAAAGGGCCGAGCAAAGAGTGCCGGAGGGAGACTATGTTACATGACTCTGCTGATGATGGTGGACCGTTTCAACGGCCTGTGCTTGGCTTGGCGTGCCAATTTTGCCCAGCCGAGTTGTTGACTCGATTTCCGACGGCGATTTCGAGGGAGGAATTGATGGGGGAAATCTCTGATCGGCCGAGAGCAGGACAACGAGATAAGGGCAAGCGGACATGTTCACGATACGAGCAATTGCGCTGAACGAAATATCGAAAAGGCAATAACTGATATGGTCCTGACATAATTGCGGCTTCTTCGCCGACGGAGTACAACACTATCGTGAGGTGCTCAGTCAGCCAAGATTCAGTCGGCAATCGGTTGTCTTAGGTCTACCCGTCTCGGCAATGGCTTGATGCACGCCAAGATGATCTTCGGCAGGATTGTTCCTTGACGATTGGATCGATGCTGTAGCCTGTCAGTATGTTTGAGTCGGCTTCCCGGGTTTGAGGCATTGTAACCTCGCCACGTGAAGCCGGCTTCATGAGCTATTGGCCAAGCCAGCTGCAAGCATCGTTTACAAACAGCAGCGAGCACGTGGGAGTTTGACATATCATTAACAAGAGGATCTTTACTACTTGCGCATCGGAACGCGCGGCAACCGCTTGTTCGGCAACGCTACCACACCTGAAGACTGCGGATGGTGTAGTAAGCATGAACATCAAAGATTGGGCAAGAGCAGTCTGAATTCGCTGATGCTTCTCCTTCCTATCACAAAAGCAGGATCGAAGTCAGTCGTATATGGATGCAACCAAGGTTATCCCAGGCCTTCAAAGTTGTGAGGTTGTCGACGGCATCGATCTCGGGCCGAAGGCCACGGACTCGGAACAATTTTGGGAGACACGGATAATCTTATTCCTACGTCTCAACCAAGAGCAAAGAATACATAATTGAAGTTGATATTCTTCCGACAGCTGTAAATGATGTTTGTGGTGTTTAGTCAGGAAGGTTGTTCGTGTTGCCCAGCAACTGCCAATTACGTTCATATGGCTCGGGAGGACGATTAACCTTCGACCACCATTCGCTCAACTACGTGTAGACATTAATCACGTATTGGCTAGTGAGACCAAGGTCATAAGGACTTGAGTTAGTACAGTTTCCCATATCAATTGACTGCCTACATAACGTGATGATTCATTTGCCCTCGTCTTCCTATCTGATCGATCTGTTGAGGTAGTCCTGCCTAGTCCAGTTTGGGCTCCTGGCGGACTGGCAGAGACAACCACCAAGGCAACAACACCTGCCTGGATAAAGAAAACAAACATCCCCAGCAGTCCCCAGACACGTCAGGAAAGATCCACAAATGCCAGATAAGCGAGAGATCAAGTTGGGGCAGGTGGAGGGTCGGCAGTGAGGCTTTACACGAGGTAGATGGGCATTCTCCAGCTCAGGGGAGCACGTGATATCTTGAATAATAGACCAACCAGAAGTGCCCTCTTGATTTAGTGACTAATACAAGTGCAAGACTAGCGCTCTTTGTGAGGCCATTCAGAGGTGGTTGTCAGCCTCACTTCTGACATTCCATACAGTCACGTGTGCCCCTGAATAACCTCACCTCCTCGATCACAAGATGCATATTCCATCTCACCACTCAGCCTCACTTTATTCAGACCGCTGCTGCCTTGTACTTCATTTCAGCTTCCTGCCTGAATAGAAAGGATCATAACAGCTAGCTCTAACCACGAAAAATCTCTTGCCCTGCCACCCGCTGCCTTTCGACCACCCACCTCTTCCACTCAATCCTTCTGATTCCTTTCTCACTCACCCTCACACTCCCACTTTCTTCTCTTTTCCACACATACACCACACACTTTCTTCACTTACAAACAACTCTTACAATCGCAATTACAAGCAAACAACAAAGCAATTCACCACTTCCAACAAACAATACATCACCAACCAAGAATTCCAATTCTTCACTCATCACAGTCAAGATGAGGGTACGTTTATGAATTTTCTCTGCTTCTTCCCGCATCTCAACCCCAAAGAAAAACCAAACACCTTGTCCCGGAAACTCACAATATTTTCTCCTTTCAGTCTTACATTGCCATCACTGCCGTCGGTGCCATCATTGGCGCTGCCGTCACCGGTATGCCCGTTATGGACAACCAGGCCTCTGCCAGCATCTTGAATGCTCAGATTCCCGCTCAGGCTGGAGTCACAGGTTTCAAGCACAACATCCGCCAGGATGGTGGCTTGGGCAGCTCTCAGCCCATCGTGAGCTTCGGCTCCAAGAGCCCGGTCATTCATCAGGCTACCAGCACTTCCTGCACCAAGACTGCCACCGATGGTCATGAGCAGCCCATTGTCACTACCATGAGCAAGTGCACCACTTTCTCGGTCAATGAGGCTAGCCTTGGTCTCACTGGCATCATGGAGATATGTGCTGGCATCAAGAGCACTGTGAGCATGGATATCGGCACCAAGACCACTCTCGAGCAGGTCAACGCTCCCATTGTCACCGCTCCTCACATCACCTCCGCTCTCTCTATGGAGATTGTCACCTCTGCTCCTGTCGAGCCGACTACTACCCAGGGTATGAACGAGCGCATCTCCAGCTGGTGCGCTACTGCAACTCGCAGCGATGGCTCCAAACCTCACCTCTGCACCGTCTCTGTGGACTACGAGCACCCTGATCCCACCCGCACCTTCATCTACACTCCCTTCTCCGGTCCTACCCCCACTGAACCTACCTTCTTCCTCACCACCCTGAGCGAGGATCCGGTTATGCCCTTGAGCGCTCCCGTCTACACTCCCTTCGCCAACGCTACTAGCTCGGAGCTCAGCTTCTTCCTCACCACCTTGAGCAAGGACCCCGAGAAGGTCGCTCCTTCTGCTACCTCGTCTACTGAGGACGTCGAGATTGGTCTCCCCGTCATCACTCGTGTGTGGCCCGCTGAACCAGTCGAGACTGAGACACAGACTGTCGTCGTTACCGTCGGCGTCTAGGTCTCATGGCACTTTACACTCATGTGATCTCAACATCTTTGGAGGTTTGGGAACGAAGCTAGATCGGTGGATTTTGGGCATACTGGTGGAAAATTCATTTCATTCATAGGAGGCTTCGGATTCGGAAGGGTTTGGGTTTGGGTTCAGGCGTCAAGGAGGATTCAGGTCAATGGGTCATTCATTCTTCATTGTGGTTAAGCTTCGACGAGTATCAGGTTTTCGTTCGTCGTTGGCAGTTACAGGCTGCTCGTTATTATCAGCAGCAAAGGCTTCTTATCCGGTGTGACAAAGAATACACTGGCATTGCAAACAATCATCTTGCTCCTTCTCTTTGCGACTTTCTGTGACCATGTAATGTCTGTACCATGTACCTCACTGACCTGTCACCTGTCTCACCCACACCGCCTACGAGGCCCCTTGAAAATGAAGCTAGTGAGGGCAGTCACGATGATTTTTTTGGTGTTTTCTTTTTCCATTTGTATCTGATGCTTGTCTAGCTATTTGATATGTCATCCATTTGATGCAATGTCAGTAGTCCCCGTCATTTTATTTCTCCCTAGGCTTCAACTCTCTCAGCACCCTCAAAGTCGACGATGTGTTTAGCACCTGCCTCAACAGCTCTGAGTAGTCCCACCCCAGCGCTTCAGCTGACAGAAGCGTGAAACTCGCCTGGTCATCTCGCCCAGGCCGTCCAGGACCGTTCATGTTCTACAAGCATGTTTTGTTGGGAGATTGTCAATAGCATCGAAGCTCTCGAGAGGTGGGCTTACTGGCTTCATGTTTACGTCAAATAAAGCAAATTTGGACCCAGAAGTTTCAGTAAAACGTCGCACGTCGATGCAAATGGGAGCCGCGACGCCCAATAACCTTGCTGCTGCCTCACACTCCCCCGCAATCCGTCCATACGCAGGATCCTCCTCCTCCTTCTTTGTTATCACCCTCGAGTTGGCAGTGACCGCTACCACCCCATTGTAAGGCGCAATTCCATCTTGATGATTGAAGCGTGTGACAATGGGCAAGGACCAGTAATCCTTCTTCTCTCCATTCGGAGGCATCACTGTGATTGTTGCTTCTTCGCCAGATAGGTACTCTTCCAACATGATGCTTGGCGATTCTTGGAAGAGGACTTTGGTGTGAGCGGCGAGATCCTCTGGATTTTGGCAGACTCGAACACCGTGACTTCCCCGTCCACGAATGGGCTTTGCGACGATCGGAAATGGCAGGTTAAGCTGCTCAAGCTTGTTTTCCGCCGCTGGGCCGGAGTGGATTGTCCAGGAGCTAGGCGTTGTAAAGCCACCGATATTGCGGAG
Source organism: Colletotrichum salicis (assembly GCA_001563125.1). Taxonomy (NCBI): domain Eukaryota; kingdom Fungi; phylum Ascomycota; class Sordariomycetes; order Glomerellales; family Glomerellaceae; genus Colletotrichum; species Colletotrichum salicis. The sequence goes on along the minus strand of JFFI01001221.1, from coordinate 89,053 downwards.
CAAGTTGTTTACGAATTCCTTGTCATCGTACTTTTCAACTACGAGAGGCCCATGCCCGATAACTTTGAGTGTATCTTGGACGCTTTCGAGGGACCCGGAAGTCTGGATCGGATGAGATGCGAATAAGATTGTGTTGGCCCAGAGATGGGTCGCGCCCTTCCCGACGGCGTCCAAGATGCCCTCCTCGGTATCCGGAAAGCGCCACTCGGTATCTTCATCTGGTGATGGTGCCGCGACTGGAGTGATTGCATCGACAGACTTGCTGGCTTGGAGATTGAAGGCGATGTCGGCTCCTGAGTCGTGGTATCCTTGAACTCTGTTAGCCGGTGTTAGAGCAGAGATTGTTACATGGCTTCATCGGTTTGCGTACCCCATTAATGAAAGGAAGATCTATGGCTTGGTAGAGCACAGCGACTCTTTTCGGCCCCATTGTATGCGCGTTTCTCGATGAGTTCCTGTGTGAGATAACGGGACGCAATCTACGAGAACGGATGCCGACGATGCGGGGTAATTGAGTTGCAATTCGTGGCGGAAACTTGATTCCGAGGGGCCTACCAACAGCGTTCATCACCCAAGCTACCAGGTCGCTCCTGCCAATGCTGAAGTTGATATGCTGATGTTCACGTCAAATGGGATTGGGCCTCTTGCCAGTATTAAGGTGTTGATGGTGTGAAGTTGTAGACGGAGTAGTCCGTCGGAGCAGTCCGTCCGTCTTAAACCCGGCCGGGAATCGGCAACGCACCAAGCATCTGTCAAGCATAACCTCATGTAGTGCCGAACATGTCCCATAGACTGGGGAAAAGCTCATCAATATCGGGCACGCTCGTCGACACGTACTCCTGAAGCTCGGGCATGTCTACGGGCTGCTCGGAAAATTCAGCGCTCGAGCTGGACGTGGCAAGCTTCTCAATGACCTCGGAGTACTGTGCAATACACAAGTCTCCCACGTCCCAGGCCTTTTGGCGATGGACCTGAAGCGCATTGATGAGGTCGCGTGCTAGCTTCAGCGACATACTCTGTGCCAGCCCGCTGACGGTATTCTCCGTCTCCAGAGCGCAGCGAAGAAGGAACTTGGTGGTGGACGTGAATGCGAAGGTGAGAAGGGGCAGCCAGTAGTCGCCTAGTTGAGGGCCCTTAAGCTCTTGAACTAGAAGAACAATCTCCTCGGCAGCGCGTCGAACTTCAAGATAGCAGCGCATGGGGATCGAGGATGTATGGTCGGCGTTAGCTGCTTTCTCAGCGTCTAATTCCCACTTCCGAAGCAATAGTCTGATGTAGAGATACGCAAGACGTAGGTTCGCTGAGCCTGGTATATCGAGACTCTCGCCGCCACGTATGATCCTTCGTCGTATGTTATTGTCGAGTGAGTCCTCCCACTGCGTCAGCAGGACCTCCAGATCCCATGGACCGGTGGTTAAGGTCTTTTCAAGATCGTAGATGCGCTCTAGGAATCTGTCGAGGAAGCGGGCCAGGGCGACGAATGCCAAGTACACAGATGTTGCCTCGTAGTCGATTGGGTTCGGTGCCGAGCCGCAGAGCTGCTCTACTGTGGGAAGGGAAACGTCGTGCTGGCCGCTCCTTAGCTGCGGGGGCGTGCCATACGCCAGACTCGACCTGGGCCATTTATTAGTCTTACTGCATTGCGCTCACTTATTGTGTCTGCACACACCACTTATCATACACAAAGATGGCCCACCAAATCTTTGTTCTCAATAATTTTTCGGCTTCTGGGATATCCCAATCGGAAGAGTCTCGGTTTAGGCCGAGCGAGTGAGCTAGAGAAATAGCGGAACCAAGCTGAAGGCCGTTTCCGATGATCGAAGTCAATGGACGGCCGGAGATGTTCAGAAGAATGGCGAGCAAGGTCGAGATGCCTGGCGACAGGTGGATCTCAGAATACAGAGCATCATTGGCCTGGTTCCAGATGAACCTTGTGTCGGGGCGGTATTGGGTGACGAGGTTGGGGGACTGAGCCCAGTAGGTCATTGTGTGCGCGTAGAGCGAGGACAACAAGGCTGGGGAGATGTGCCTCCTGTCCTCGACGAATCGTTTCTCAAAGGACTGTCTATCCAACAAGGGGAAACATCGATTTGGCTTTTCAAAGAACCTGCGGGCACAAGTCAGGTTACGATACGCAACACGGGATCTTGGGCTTGTCTTACAGCTCAACAACATCGGGCAGCATGGGCTCGAGCAGCTTCTCAATCATCTGGCACTTCAAGAATGCTGGGTTCCGGTCGTCAGGAAGGCCAATGGGCTGCTTCCTCACCGTGGTAAAGACAACCGGTTTCCGTGTGCCACCTCCATGCTCTTGCCGTGGGCTCGTCACCGAGATCCTACTTCGATTCAAAACAAAAGAGTCATTAGATAGGTAAGTTGACAAAACTTGGGTGTCCTCAATGTCAGCTGGTCCCACAATATGAGCCTCATCCTCTCCTCCATCGCCGATTGGTTCCGGATACCGTTTTTCCTGGGGAGAGAATAAGGGAGGATGGCCATCTGAGGACTTTGAAACACGCCGGCCTGCCACGGCCAAAGACAGCTGGGTCGTCTGATCGTTGTACTGCAGCTCCGAGGAGAACGTCTGAGCCGAAGGCTGCTGCGGCGGGGACGGGTGGTGGCCCAGGTCCTTTGACCTGCTGGGTTGCGCGCTTCTCCAAGCAGATTTCGGCCGCGGCGAGGCTCCACCGGGGGCAGGCGGGAACTCGCATTGTGTTCCGTGAGCTCGGCAAGTCAGACAGGTTCCTCCATTCTTGTCGACGTTACAGCGGGACTTGCGTTTCCGGCAGGCCAGGCAGGCCGGGCGAAGGTGGGAGCGGTAGGGGCGCTCCGAGGGCAAGGAGCCGCTGTCAGCCTCGGACGCCATGTTTCTGGTGTTTGACGTGTCTCTCTGACGGAATCGAGGCAAAGTGAGACGAGTGACATTCCGACTTGGTCGTGGCTGTTATTGTTATTCATGCTTATCTCGAGGGGTTCGTCGTGTTAATGGTCGTTTTCCGCGGTGAACTTGCAACTTTCCCGAGGAGATGTCTAGACTTATCTAATCGATAAAGATAAGGATAAGGATAACGCAAACTCGTATCGATAACGCACCTCGGGAAATCGGATAGTGACTTCCCAAAGCCTCCAGGCCACCACTTTTCTGCGGTCAATTGAGGCATCAACTTCCATCCACCATCCCTACAGCTAGCATCATCGTTCACCATGTTCTTCCGAATACAAAGGCAACAAGTGATTCCACTTCGTCAATTTCCTGCAGTCAAGGCGTCATCTACTCGCATGAAGGATACTTCTGCAGCTTGCATCAACGATGGACTGAGACGCGATACTACATCCGAATCAGCGGCTCTGCAACCTTCGAAGACGCTGCAACGGAGGAGAGCAAAGCTATGATGGACCAATTGGGCAGACCGGCGTGCTCTCATGCCTCTACGCGGACTGAAAAGATCTCGATGCCCTTCCATATTCTCATCCATCACGGAATGCGACCAGCCTGTGGCCTGTGGAAAGGTGCCGGCGTGGTCTCAAAGTATGCTGTCCACGATGTAACTGCAACCATCTCTTGGGGAGGGTGCAGCCTATCCTAGCGACTCGACGACGACATAAGCGTAGGCCAGAGGAGCTCCCTCAATCCTGGATATCAAGTTCGACGTTCCCACATAACCAATCCTTCGAAAGAGTGACAAGTTACTGCATTCGTCGGCTTAACGCGAAAAGCTCCGTTGCATACGTTGCTCAAGGGGTCTTGTGGGCGCCGTCCACTGCGGTCGTAAACCTGGAGATGCGGATGGCCTCTCCTACACTGGTCGATTTCTGCGAGCATCCGGTCAGATGCCTTGCCATTTGGGACACGGTCACTCCAAAGCTGTCAAGGTCATCCCTGAACACAACAGCCAGATGGAATATCTCTTCGCCGGCATGGCAACCCCTCCTGTCATCTCTCGTAGGAGGAAGTCTCTGCACCCTGCCCCCGCCAGGCGTAAAGGCATCTTTTCAGCACTATCAACGGCAAGCAACGACTACTGATGCATCACGCATCACCAAGAGCAAGTTTGGAGTCGACGGCTTGAGGTCGAGCCTGCATTGTGTCATCCCCTGAGCATTAGGTGTGCAGTATCACCACGGTCGCAAAGGGTAGTTGCCGTGCTGCCAGGCATGCTCGCGTTTCTAGCACCGCATATCGCCAGTCCACCTTCTACGGTGAGCAGGGGATCGACGTCTGGAAACCCGAGTGGGAGAGAGGAGATGGATACTCCGTACATTTGACCGAATAGTTATCTTCCGACCGCACGGCGCAAATGTCGTGGAGAGTTCTACTCCCGCCGGCACGCCGTTCTAGTCATGGACATGGAACGAATCCCAGTCCATAGCACGGGCACTGTTAGATGCTCAGCAACAGGCTGGCTGTCTTTCGACACGATCGTGTCATTTTCATGAGCTGATGGGAATTTTCGCCATTGGAAGGGACTTTTGCTCGATAGCACTCATGCCAATGATCCTTTGGCTGCAGTAGTCCGAGTGACCAGGCTGTCGAGATTGTGGTGCGGGAAGACCTGGTCGGATATTTGAGGGAATTAGGGATGCATCTCTATGAGGATCTGAAACGCCCACCAGGACCGTACCGTTACATTTGATGATCTTCACTACCGAGGCTCAGCAGTTAGCGCTAGAATCACTGCATACAGGTTGCAGCCTTTACCAATACGCTGGATTCTGATTTCGACGCAGGAAAATCGACGTTGAGCCGAATTGAACAGTCACTCCGCCTCTGGAACAACGGAGTCGTCTCCAGAATCTCGCTGCCGATCACGATCGTCGAGGAGCAAATCGAATGGAGCAGAAAGATATGCGAGCCAGCAAGCCAGCCTCTGTGCCTCTTCAGCAACATGAGCCCTTTCTGAGTGGCACGTGAATGGGTAGGAGACTAGGAGACCAGGGACCACGGGGACGAACATGATAGCGGTGTCAAATAAGTGATTCATCTCCTGGATATCTCACCTGCAGCAACACACAGCGCATTTGAAATACCTCGAGGGTTGACGCGTCGGCAGCATGATGACTACCCATCTCCAACCGGGTCGCAGCTGGCATAAATAGGAAATAGGACCGAGGCGAAGCAAGATCGGGGATCGGCCGCGATGGAGGCAATATCCACTCGTCGTATCCATAAGCCGACGGATCGCCGTGGGGCCCTGAACAATAGCCCGTATGCTGGAGCTCATTTTCCTCAGCTTTTCCCTGCCTTTTGGCAACGACAGGTCGAGTATGAATCCTGCAAAATCGACTTCGTGTCCACCAAGGAACACCATGACGCCAGACAAGCGCATGAGTCAGTTGTTCGCTGCGGCACGGCGCTGAAAGGCAGGCTGACGGGAGCGTTCACGTGTGGGCGAGAGTGAGACGAGCCATCTGTGCCGTCACCTTTTACCGTTCACCAACGAACGTAACCGGGAGCTACCACTATTTGCCGTCTCCCACCTCGGCCGCGCAGCGAGAGCGAAGGAGGAGGAGGCGAAGAAACTTCCGCCCTCGGGCAGAATTCACTGAAGAATGAGGACAACAAGGTGGGTGGGAGAGGAAACACCCAACCAAGGCTTGGTGTGTTTGCCTATTTCCAGGACATGACCAGTTTCTCTTCAACGAGATGATCAGATGGCTGCGGTAACTTTCAAAGTCCCATCTACCACACGGGGTCTAGACCAATGAAAGGCAGAAATAGGCTTCTGATGCTGTGCCGCCTCCGTCATACTCCAACGTCTCATCAACGTGAATCAGAAACTCGCCGTTCCTACCCCCGTCGTTGTCGGCGGAGAGGAAAGGGATTCCAAGGAAGCATTCGTCGAAGCAACAAGGCAATGCCAGGAATATGTGGCCAGCAAGCTGCGGCACGGGTCCGATTCGGACCTAGGACAGGACGGCTTCCAGGATGGTGGAGAAGCTCAAGATGACAATTGTCGCGAGTCGTATCCTGCTGCGACGAATGGGAAGGGAAGCCAGTGCCCGATCTCCCAGAGGACCGCAGCATGACGACAAGGCTACCCCATGTCCATCTCAAACTCTCTTTCCACGATATTCTAGATCGCGACGTTTCATCCAAGCTGAACTAAGAGGCCCCGTTCGTATCCTTCGTGTGGCTGTTCAACGCCGTTGAAGGGGGGGCTTGATGGACGCTTGAAGGGGCTGTCTTACCACCATCTCATCATCTCACTGATCCAGGTTCCCCTCGTGCTAATCAATCAAGCCAACTTTAGCCAACTTTAGCGTTCGACAATGTGACGCACAGGCAAGTGTGAGCCCCGAGAGAACGTTCTCCGCATATTCAGGATGCGGCATGGTGGAAACAATTACTACAGAAGTCACGCAAATGGCCAAAAGGAGGCGCAAATATAGCCCTGTTATGCTCGGTCCCGACCACTCACGGCAAATGTTATTTGATTCTTGGCCATGGCCTGATCATGCCGCTGGAGATCTTAATGTTCAACCCCCCGGCTATCATCAGATTCGTCTTTTCTGCCTCCCTCCGGACCCTCCCCCCCTTTCGCCATCACACAATGGGGCACCTGGGGACGTGCCAAGTCGGGATTTATTAAAGAAAGAGGGGTTCCGCCAGCCGCCAAGACAGGGCTGCGGCGGGTTTTGCGATAATAGTATTCTTTTGGCCTCTGGTCTCACAGCGAGCGAGAGCAGGGATTCATGATCCTGTCGTGTCTTGGCCGTGGATCGGCTCAGCTTGCTCTCGACGACTCACAATGTCCGGCCTCGTCTTGGCCGCCGAAGGCGAGAAAACACACAACGTGACGGCCGAATATCTGGCGGAAGATTCTAGCGGCACACTTACAGGCATCTCCATCGCCTTTGCCATCTTGACGACTTTTTTTCTCGGCCTGCGACTATACGCAAAACGGTTTACTGCTGGCGGGTATGGCTTGGACGACTATTTCCTGGCGGCCGCCTACGTGGTGGACCTAGGGATGTGCGCCGTCGGCATCGGTAGGTTTTCTGCCCAGCGTGGAAATGGCGTGGTTTTCAAGGTCCGAACTCTCGACTAACTCTGTATCATCAGTCATGGTCAAGGTCGGCGGTGTTGGGCGTCACGTTGAATTCGTCGAGGAATTTCACCCAGCCCTCCTGACCGGGTGGGCGAAGTGCATCCTCGCGTTCGAAATCATCTACTTCACGTCCGTGGCGCTGCCCAAGATGGGCATCGTGTGCCTATACCTGCGCGTCTTCAACTGGAGGGGGGCCATGCGCACCACCGCCTACGTGCTTCTCGCAACCCTGGCCGCGACGAGCTTCTCATTCATCACCACGGCGTGCTTCCAGTGCCAACCCATTGAATTCTGGTGGGACCGGACGATTCCCGGCGGAAAGTGTGTTGACGTTCAGGCATTTTTCCATGCACAGAGCATTCCGGGCTTCGTGCTGGACTTTTTCATCATGACTTTGCCGCTGAAGACTATCTGGGACCTGAAGCTGCCGACGCACAAGCGCATTGCCCTCATCGGCATCTTCATGATTGGCAGTTTGTGAGTTGTCCCGTTTTGGTCAGAAGAGGGAGGTGGCCCCGAGACTAACATGTTCACAGTGGCATCGTTGCCAGTATTATCAGAGCCGTCATTTTCTTCAGCAACTCTGCCTTTTCGGACCGTACATGTAAGTGATGCTCATGAGTGTCCTCAAAAGATGTGCGTGCCGGTGTACTAATCCTCCAACTAGGGGCATCCGTCGGGCTCGTCGGCTGGAGCATCATTGAAACAGGAACATACATCATTGCTGCCTGCCTCCCTCACCTCCGACCCATGATCTCACACTACACGCCGCCATGGCTCAAGTCCATGGTCCGCAAGACGATATCTCAAGCCAGCAACTCCATGGCCAAAGTGACCAACTCCAAGAACCACACACAACCGCGACGAGGCGACGATGAGGTGGAGCTTACCGCACGATCGAAGAAGCAGACGGTGGATACAGAGAGCGACATGGGCGGAGACGAGGAGCGTGGGTACGCAGGAGGGATACGATCGCCAGCATCAGGCATGACTGTCGAGGTGCGCAAGTCGGATGATTTGGTCAGCGGAGAGTGGGCTAGGCAGGGCCAGATCCGAGTGACGACAGAAGTAAAGATGGAGAGAGTGCGAACGTCGGCCTTTCTGAAGGGGCCGGACTCATGAAGCTTAATTACCATACCAAATGTTTGATAGTAATGATATCCACTCCGTTTGAATGTTGACAGCCCAAGATGTTCACCGCGCCCTATCCTATTTCATTACGAGTATCGACTACAACCTCACACTGCGACCATTACAAGTACGACCTTGGTCCCTTGATCTCTGCTGGCCCCAACAGCTCATCCGCCATCCCGCGTCCCGCTGCTCTGCCAGAGAAGATGCAACCTCCCAAGAACGTGCCCTCCAAGCTGTTGTACCCGTGAACACCACCACCGCCGAAGCCGGCTGCCTCACCAGCCGCATACAGACCAGGGAACTTCTCTCCGTCCGCCTTCATGACGTTGCTCTCCAAGTTCGTCTCGATGCCGCCCAGCGTCTTGCGCGTCAACAGATTCATCCGCACGGCGATCAGCGGCCCATGCTTAGGATCCAACAACTTGTGCGGCGGCGCGATACGACTCCTCTTATCCGCCCAGTACGTCCTTCCGTTATTGATGAGCATGGCCTGCGCGTCCTTGGAGTAGGCGTTATCAAACTGCCCGTCGCGGATCTCAATCGTCTCCTTGATGTCCTCTAGACTCAGCACCGGTCCGCCGCGCTCGCGCTGCAGCTCGTTCATGCCCTGCACCAGGTCGGCGAGGTTATCTTTCACCACAAAATCCTTGCCGTACTTTTGGAAGTTCTGCACGGGGACGGTACCCTTTTTGCCAAAGACGCGCGTGAGGAGCTGCCACATGCTCTTGCCCGTGACGTCGGGGTTCTGCTCCGAGCCGGAGAGCGCAAACTCGCGCGCAATGATGCTCTGGTCGAGGATGAACCACGTGTAGTCGTACCCCGTGCTGCAGATGTGCTTGAGCGTGCCGAGGGTGTCGGTGCCGGGGAAGAGGAAGGGCGGAAGACGCTTGCCCGTCGCGTCGAGCCATAGCGAGCTCGGCGCCGGGAGGACGCGGATGCCGTGGTTGGGCCAGATTGAGTTCCAGTTCTGGAGGCCTTCGGTATAGTGCCACATGCGGTCGCGGTTGATGACGTTTGCGCCGACGGCTTCCGCGATGCCGATCATGCGGCCGTCGACGTGGGCTGGGACGCCGACGACGAAGTTTTCGGGGACTTTGGGGCCGAGACGGTCGATGGGCCATGCTGCTTTCACGGCTTCGACATTTCCGCCGATGCCGCCGGATGTTACTGCCACGGCGGACCCCAAGATTTCGAAGTCACCTGCGATGTCGCGGTTGGATTTGACGCCGCGCTTAGAGTTGTCGGGAGCGAGGACCTTTCCGCGAACGCCGATGGCGCGACCCGTCTCGTCGGTGATGATCTCGTCAACGCGGTGTCGGAACCGGAACTGTATAACACCATTCTTGGCCGCGCGCCTCACGGGCTCCTCAAAGACTCTCACGACCTCCGGTCCCGTACCCCAGGTAACATGGAACCGCGGCACCGAGTTACCGTGTCCTTCAGCCATACCCGCTCCCCTCTCGGCCCAGCCGACATTGAAAAGGAAGCCCATGCCCCTGGCTTTCACGTACTGCTCCATCTCGTCCGAGGCAAAGTTGACAAAGGCCTCGGCCCATCTCCTCGGCCAGGTATCCTCCTTCTCGCGGTCAAACTGCGCGGAGCCAAACCAGTCCCGCATCGCAAGCTCCCTCGAATCCTTGATGCCCATCCTTCTCTGCTCCACCGAGTCGACGCAAAAGATGCCGCCGAGCGACCAGAACGCCTGGCCGCCTAGATTCGCCTCGTTTTCCTGGTCAATGATGATTGTCGGCACGCCGCGCTCCGAGAGCTCAAAGGCGGCGACGAGGCCTGCTAACCCGCCGCCGACGATGATGGCGGGCCGCTCGAGGAGCGCCTTCTTCTTGTCTGCGCTCATTGCGGCGAATGTTGGACCTGCTGTGGAGGGGGAGCCGTGGGAGGGTTTCGCGGGGCTGCGGAGGAGGATGTGGCGGATGATGAGCTTGAGGAGCCAGGCGGAGGCGCCTAGGGCTGCGAGGGTGGCGAGGGTCTGGGTTGGTGTTTGGGGGAGGGGGAAGATGTCGCGCACGTTTTGAAGTTGAGGCGCCATGGCCCTTTGGGTTGAGTATTGCCGGAGAGAAAGAGAGGGCTGCCTGTCAGCTTTATGAATGACAGAATAGACTGAGGTGGGTGAGATGGAGGAGGTCCGAGGTGGTTGGTCGGGGATGTCAAGGTAGTATCTTGGCGGGCTGGGCGGACGAATTGCCTGATTCTCGGGTCACTGAAGACTGAAAAGAGATGTCCCGGCCGATTGGAGCTGTCTTTACTGAGCTCGCAGAGCACGCAGATTGGCTTATGGGTGTTACGACCTGCTTGAAAGAGGCACGAACGTGATTGTATGTGGTGGGATGATTCCCTTGGCTGCGGGGAGGGAACGACGGTTTCTATCTGCTTTTGGAGCTTGGGTGCTCTCACTGTTCTGGTCCATCTGCGACGCCGTCTGTTCCGGCGTGCGGGAGCTCAGGGAATGGCGCTTGAGGATCGGAAAGATTATTTGATTGCGGCTAGGTATGTGAGAGATGGAGATGTTTTGTGATACGCAGCACGATGTGGGACGATGAGTGATATGTTGAGTGAGTGGAAAAGTGAGTGAGAGAGTGAGGTGAAGCATGAGATGAGATTCACCAGTGAAGCCAGCGAAGCTCACTAAGCTGACGAGACGCCAGCGCTGACATGTGAGGTGAGCTGCAGCATCATCGCATCCGGCGACACGCAGCTGCAACGGGCGGGTTGCAGGGGATTTTGACAGCCCCGAGTCAGCTAAACAGCTCAGGGTCCCTGACTTCCCCATGCTCCAATTCCTTGCTCCATGCATTCATTTACTTTCCCTGGTGCGGGGTATCGTCGTCCGAGTCCATCGGCTTGCAGGACATGCCTCGGCTCACTGAGCTTGTCACTCCATATTCTCATCACACTATGCCACTCTCGTCAGTCTTTTTTCATCTTTTATGAGTTCATCTCAATAGCAGAGATAGTATTTGGCTTTAGCTTCACTGCGACTCATTCCTGGACCTTGACGACAACCTTGCCAAAGTGTCCTCCACTGTAGAGGTATCTATACGCCTCATCCGCTTCCTTGAACTCGAACACCCGGTCAACAACGGGCTTGATGCCCCTGTCCTCGTAAAAGTCAATCATTTCCTCGAACCGCTCCCTCGGGCCGTTGATAAGACCCTTGAGCGTCACCGTCTTCTTCAGCGCGAGCAAGTTGACGTTCGTCCGGTCCTCCACGTCGTCCACTTTACCAGAGAGATACCCGATGCATGCAATCTGCCCGCCGAAGCCAATCGCCTCGAAGGACTGTCGCAGCGTCTTGGCCCCGCCCGTCTCGAGGATCAGGTTGGCGCCCTCGCCGTTGGTGAACTCGTTGACTTTGTCGTCCCAGTTGGGCGTGGTGCGGTAGTTGACGGTGTAATCCGCCCCGAGGGCCTTTGCTTTTTCCAATTTCTCGTCCGAGGAGGATGTGATGATGACTGTCGCAATGATTGTTAGCTCAATTAGCTAGGGACCCGTGTGCGCGAACATTACTGACCAGTGGCTCCTGAAGCCTTTGCAATTTGCAATCCCGAAATAGCCACACCACCAGTTCCTTGACAAACCACAACCTCACCCTCTCCACCCGGCTGGCCCAGAGGCCGGAACTGGTTGATCGACATCCAAGCCGTCACAGCAGCAATGGGAAGAGTCGCGGCCTCCTCGTCACTCAAGTGCTTGGGCGCCCTGACCAATCCCTCAGCAGAGAAGACGCGGTACGTCTGCAAGACACCTTGCGACGGGAACCCAAGACCACTCTTCATATCCACCGGCTTAATCTGTCCCTTGATATGCGTCTGATTGAAAATCGACACGACGCGATCGCCCACCTTCCACCTGCCGACGCCGTCGCCAACAGACACGACGGCGCCGCACATGTCCGAAGCCGGGACGATGGGCTCCGTCTCGGCCGGGTTGATTGTCTTGTGGTGGCTGTAGAGGCCCATGGCCACCTCCGTGTCTCGGTAGTTGAGAGACACGGCGCTGATCTTGACGAGCACCTCGCCGGGCCCGGGCTGCGGCAGGGACGCCGTGGCGAGGAAGAGCTTGTCGAGCCCGTCTTGGCGGGTCTGCCAGCGCTGGACTTGAGTGTCGGTGCTCATGTTGGTTTCTTGTCTCTTTGTTTCTTTCTTTGCGGGTGTCTCTGCGACGTCTCACGCTTGATTTGATTGCTGCCTTTTGCTTCTGAGATCTTGACGCCGGCGCAATTCAGCTCTGAGAGATTTCAAGAATGACGCATGTATTAGAAATCATCTTCAGATGCTCCCCGCAACAGTGGAGCGCGGCGGGGCGTTGACTTCGGCATGGCAGCCAGGTCCCGCCGCCTCGAAGCCCCGGATCGGCCTGGGGGTCCCGGGGCCGATAATCACTCATTCGGGCTCTTCGAAGTAGCCGACTTGAACAGAATCTCGCGGGCAACAAGTCACTAGGACCTGTTGCAGACGTAACTTTGCATATTATCCGCCTGGATGTATTGAGACAGGCTCTCCCATTGCCCAAATCCTGGGATCCAAACTGCTCTTGCAACTTGCGGGTTTGGGTTCATCGAACCACATAGTTTCCAGTGAGCCGCTTTTACATCATTGCCAATTAAAGACTGCCTTCTCTAGCGGGCCTGCCGCAATTGATGCGACTATCTAAACAAATCCTGTCAAATCTACTCAACAAACGCAGCGAGTTCAAGAGCACAACGACGGGATGTGAAATGTTTAGACAGTCACCAAAATTGGAATTCCAAACTAATCAGTAGCATCACAGCCAGCTACATCCTGTCACATAGTATCAAATTTTTTGGAGTCATTCCATGAGGAAAATCAATCAAGCAACTGGAACAAGGTAATGAGAGGTCGTCGTTACATTGCAATGACCAGATCCCTTTCGTGGGCTCAGTGCATCTATATCGTGTTGAGCTGGTAAGCTCGAAATGAATTGAACGCCAGAAAATCCTCAGATGACGTTTGGCGTAACAATTCCACTCGGAATATTTCGCCAGGGTCCTGCCATCGGTTTGCTCAGTGTCAAAGCCATCTTAATTCTATTGCACCTTTCTCGAGTGCGTTCAAACGGCAGTGATTATAACTAGGTTTAGAAGTGTGATAGGCTTTCGCCTCTATTCATGTGTCGGCATGACACGTCTGACATGAGCTACTCTTCCGGGAAGTCGCAGCAGACCACGCACCCCATCTTTCGCTTCAGTTTGTCATCGAAATTGCCCCCAGGAAGAGCTTCTGAATTCGTGATTACCTGGTGAAAGGTCGTCGAAGTCATCAGGGTGTCGAGGTCACACTTTATCGCACCAGAACTACTCGAAATGCAATCTTAAGTCAGTCTTCAGGTTTATTATTTATCTTTTGAGGGTCTCAAGACAACGTACGCGTAGAAATTACAACGATCCGACTTTCTGAACCATGTCGACATCGTCACCTGCCGCTGTTTTACTTCTTGAAACCCCTGAGCTTGATTTTTGTAGTAGCACCAAAGGCTGCATTCTCCGGTGTGGTTTGGACCTAGACAGAGCACCAGGTCGCATAGGCGGTGCACAGCTTCCTGTTCGGAAGCCTGGGGGCTACCTAGGCTGGCTTTGTACTCGAGGTACCTTGTCCCAGTTGTCTTTCTTGACGAGGGCGTCTTTCGGGTCGGTGGGTGTTGCGTCGCTGGATGGAGCTGGAGATGCTATCGCAGCCGCTGCAAGAGCAAGAGTCAAGAGGTGGTGAATAGCCATTAAGGTATCATATGGAGAACTTGGTTTGAGGACTGTAGGTTTGGTGAGTTGAAATAATGACTTTGAAGCAGAAAGCTGGACGAGCGGCACGGCTTTCTAGATTTGTACTTTCAAGTAGCATCGTGCCGTAGCTGAGATCACGAACAGCAATCCTTGATGGCCATTTCACATGACAGCCAAGGTTTCGGTCTAAGGACAAACGAAAGGTTTGCCAATTCGATACGCAAGGAATGATGCCAAAGAGGAGAATCAATTGGGCACTGCCGTGTACCATGGGAGACTTGCCGCGTAAACCATCGAAGTTTGCCTACGTCATGGGGCTCATTGGACGGGCTACCTCCTTAGAAGCTTGAACATCTTGATGGA